>VDFB02288086.1:0-29692 GCA_007258455.2 Sequoia sempervirens | reverse complement strand
TACACACATACATATATGCATATATGTATCTATGTACATACATACATATATACATATATGTATGTGTGTATGTATGTGCATACATACATATAGACATACATGTACATATGTACGTATGCATGTACATACATACATATATACATATATGTATAAATGTATGTATGTATGTATGTCCATACACACATAGATACATGCATACATATATACAACACATGGTGAAAAGGAGTGTAAGAGGAATGATTTATTTCATAAACAAGCAGTAATGATTTTGACATCATCAAATAAACCCTTAATGGGTCGTGAAAGATGCAGAAGAAAATGAATAACCAGTACCATTGTTTGCATTTTGAAAGGATAGGAAAAGGATACACACATATACATTGATTTGTTGAATGAACAAGAGACACATAATGTAAAATGACAAATATATGTATGGTAGCCTGCTGTATGTGCAATGGAAAGTACAAAAATATAAACAAATGCTAGAATGTATAAAGTAAGAAGACACTGCATAAATGAAAATAACTATAAGTACCTACTTGATACTTGGGATATTAGAGGAATCTGCAGAGGATGCTTGTCATTGCTTTCAATACATACATACATATATACATGTATGTATGTATGTGCACATACATACATACATACATTTTTGTAATATGAAAGATGCAGAAGAAAATGATTAACCAGTACCATTGTTTGCATATTCAAAGGAGAAAGATGTTAGATGTTACCTGAGGCCTATTGTATGTGCAATGGAAAGTATGAAATGTATGTATATACCATACATATATGTATGGTCTGTATGTATGTATACATATAGACCATACATTTATACATACATACATGTATTTATATATGTATGTGTGTATGTGTACATACATACATGTATGTACATATGTATGTTTGTATGTGTACATACATACATACATGCATACATGTATGTATGTATGTACACATATAGACATACATACATACATACATGTATGTATATATGTATGTCTGTATGTGTACATACATACATGTATGTACATATGTATGTCTGTATGTGTATATATGTATGTTTGTATGTGTATATACATACATATATGTATATATGTATGTCTGTATGTGTACATACATACATACATACATGTATGTATGTATATACATGTACGTATGTATATGTATGTATACATACAAACTGTATGTATGTATATACATACAGACCATACATGTATATATGTATGGTCTGTATGTATACATACATACAGACCATACATATATGTTTGGTATGTATGTGTATATGTATGTCTGTATGTGTACATACATACAGACCATACATATATGTATGTATGTATGTATTGGTTTTTTCAAAAATGTGCACAAGAAATTACCCAAGGGTTTCATAATAATAATTCGTCACTCGCACGAATAGAGAAGTGCGTTTTCAGATAGATGTAGAATATTCCAGGCAAGGGTTTCATGAGATCAATTCCTTAAGCAAACGAATTTGGAAAAAGCCAAGCAAGGGTTTTCATGAATTCGTTTTGAGATAGATGCAGAATATTCCAAACAAGGGTTTCAGATTAATTCATTAAGCACACGAATTTGGAAAAAACCATGCAAGGGTTTTGACAAAAACATATTTATTTTTAATGGGTTTGTTGATTTATTCCCAAAGTGACATGGGTTTTTTATAGACATGTGTTGAAACCCGCAAAATTCCTGATCATTTCTGGAGACAAAATCATGAGACAATCGACTTTACCAGGTCGTATTTAATAATTTAAGCACAATAAAACCTGTATTTGGAAAAACAAAGCAAGGGTTTTCACAAACCCATGAAATTCGTTATCATTTCTGCAGACAAAATCATGATACAATCGACTTTACCACGTTGTGACCACGCGGTAACATGAGGATAGGAAATTATTTTACCCAAAAAAAAACCCATGTGTATAACGCCAGTACCATGACATTAGCAAAATAAAATAGCACATGGCGAGATGCATGTAAGATGCATGATTTATTTCATAGACAAGCAGTAATAATTTATCAATCGTCTAACAAACCATTCACAGGTCTTAACCATCGAATAGACCCTTCACGGGTCATGAAAGATGCAGAAGAAAATGATTAACCAGTACCATTGTTTGCATATTCAAAGGTAAAAGATGTTAGATGTTAGTTGGAGTCGTGCACATGTGGAGGAGATGTGGGGAGTCGTCACCATCCGCAACCTTCTCCATCGCCGGAAGCTTCCAGACAGTGCCCGGTAAAGCGAATGAATAGGATGGGATACCCACAAAAAAACATTAGTCATATGCGTCAATCGGACCCCAAATAAAGATTATTTGGGGTGTAATGTGTTTGGTGTCTGGTGCTTTAGTTAGGAGATTAATATGTAGGAGTGATTTGTAATGGGTGCCAAAATGATTGTAGAAGGTGCTAACGTGAATTAGACCCATTCACTTTTGAGCGGATTTGAATGATAAAAGAGTTTTAATTAGATATTAAAAGTGACATATTTAGGTGTTTTAAAAAAAAAAATGGTGGTTATATTTAGGGGGTACTGGGAAGTTAGGTGATGGCAAGCGGGTGGCACCTCTAAAAGGGGTCTTTTTGACATACGCGCACATATCGGATGCTACCACACTCTAACGAATTTCTTAGAAGCCAAAATTATAGTTATAAGATCTTAACTCATGTGCGAAAAAAACCCATAAATTTTTTTTTCCGATTCGACATACTGTTTGTATTCTACGGTTGCACGAAGTTAGCCCTAGTGGCTACTGGCTCTTCTCCCCTACCAGCTACTGCTAATGTGGTAAATCCAATGGCTGCTAGAACTATGCTCACATAGAGTGATTAGTAGAGATCGGACCATCTAAATTATTAAACTTATTACATTCTTCCTCACAAACCTTGTAGATTGTACATCGTATTTCTTCACAGTTTTGTGTCATAGTACTGGATTTTGTACTTTAAAGACCAAATGTAGCGAGGCAAAGGATTGTAGTGACACAAAATAAAATTTTAAAAGATTGTGTTGATAAGTGACAAATAGTTTGGTTTTATAGATGGATATATCCTCTCACATGATTGGTTCCTTGGCTAGGTCATTCCTGATACAATCAGATACCGATATGCTTTTGATTAGTTTTGTAGAGTACACACTCATGTTTGCTGAGTTTTCTGGAGCAACTAGGATGCTTCCAGAGTACCAAGAGTTGGTCTTTTAAGAAGTCGGGGAAGCTAGAAAACCCTAAGCCAAACCACACCTTACAAACAAAAAAGATGTGGATACCCATCATCAGGAGAATGTAAGCATCTAGGGTGAATAAAATCCTAGTCGAATCGAAGACAAGATTGGAATCACGAAAAAAGGAGTGCTATAATTTGAGGTGATCTAGGGTGAAGTTTCTAAGAATTGTTGGAAATTTCTGAGCAACGCTTCTTTTTCCTTCCATTGTAGTATCAAAGAAACCAATAAAAAATAAAGAATTAATGTTGTTCCTAATCATATCTTCTCTACTGACTTTTTAGATATCTACATAGTTGTGTATATTATTATTATGCTAAAATGTTCATGACAGAAATCTCTTCCATATCTAAATCTATTAAAAGTGTGTTTTTAATCTTGCTTTTATATTTTTTCTATAAATTGAATGCAACTTTGAGAATTCCACTCAATCCACTCTATAACACTTATAATTTTTATAAAAAAAATATTTTTCTCCTTTATTTTTTTTATTGTTTATATAGAATAGGGTAAAATCAAGGGCTTCAGGAAAATTCACCGCAGCAAAATTCACCACCAACAATTCACCATGGGAAAATTCACTACCATGAATTGCTGTTGGTGAATTTTCCATAAGGTGAATTTGTCTTGGTGGTGAATTGCTGGTGGTAAATTTTCCTAAAGCCAAAATCAAGGTGTAAAGCATGAATCAACACTATGAACTACCAACTACATAAAACTCAAATAATGACGCTAATCCAACAATGAAGTACAAATGAACATAGAATTGCTAGCCATGAATTTTCCCCTTTTATTTTTTTCTATTGTTTATATAGAATAGGGTAAAATTGTGAAAATTCACCGCCATGAATTGCTGGTGGTGAATTTTCCATAAGGTGAATTTGTCATGGTGGTGAATTTTTCCATGGTGAATTGTTGGGGGTGAATTTTTCGAACAATGAATTGCTGGTGGTAAATTTTACTATGGTCAAAATCAAGGTGTAAAGAATGAATCAACACTATCAACTACCAACTACCTAAAACTCAAATAATGATAGTAATCCAACAATGAAGTACAAATGAACATAGAAACACAAACAATAAAGTAATATTACCATAATTCCTATGCCATGGTTGAATACCTTCATAGCTCTTCTCCATTTTACTTTATATGCTAGCTTCCCCTCAGATTTTTAGTATTCAAGAATAATAAGCCTAATGTTCGTGATAGGAAAGTATCAAAGATAGTGGTTGTAGTCTTGAAATGAAAGGGATAGGTCTCTTTTATAGAAAACCAAATTCGAATGAAGGGCCAAGATTAAATGATGAAGAATGATGATGATCAATGGGTGAGATTGCTTGGAGAAGGAAGGAAATAGGGTTAGGGCAAAATATGGTCTAGTTAACGATGGACGATGAAGATTGAAAGGTAATAAAACCTTATCAAAGATGGAGGCTAATTGGGATAAGGGAGGAGATTGGAACAAAAAAAGAGGTTGTTGAAGTAAATTAAATAATTATAAAATTATTTAATTTAGGAGGAATTGGGAAAAATTAAATAATAAAAGCAATTATTTAATTATAGCAAAGAGGGAAAAGTTGACTTTTAATTAAAATTATTTGGAAACAATTATCTAATTAAAAAGTAAACAATAAAAATAATTATTTAATAGTGGAGAGAAAAATAAAAAATAATTAAATAAGTAAGCTTTATTTCATTGTAGAAGAAAATAATTAAATAATTAAAATAAATATTTAACTATAGAAGGAAAATGGCAAATAAATAATTAAATAAATATTAATTTATTTAATTACAGAGAGAAAGGAAAATTAGTAACGTAATTAAATAAATATTATTTTATTTTAATTAAAGGAAGGATATAAAAAAACAAATGAATTAATTAAATAATGAAATTTATTTAATTAATAGAAGAATATGGCTTTAGAAAATAATCAAATCATTAAAATTATTCAATTATTTAAATTTTTCTTACAAAGAAGTTTACTTAGAAAGAAGTTTAGTAATAGTAAGCATGCTCTTTTAAAAAAAAAAAAAATTAATTATAAAAAATTGATTGATTGTCTATAAATTGATTAGTTATTTCAATGCTAAGAGTTATGTCTCAAAAAATTAAAATAAAGTCTAAGGACGGTATGATCACCACGGTAGGGGAAAAGAGATTAGAGGTAGTTTACACATGAATGCAAGAATAGATTACACTTTGTTGAAGGAGGTCTTCACAATTAAAGCTATTTAAGTAAAGTAAGAATTGACTCATATTCAAGAAAATTGTTTTCATAAGAGTTGATAAAGAAGTTTAGATTACATATAGGTGATTATTTATATCAATATTATAGTTGGGGTGTATAGAGTAAGGAGTAGAACTACTATATGTTATCAAGTAATGAAAATGGAAGATTATTATGGTATATGATAATCATTTTAATGAAGTTGTAGACATAGTTCCTTTCTATAAGTTTGTATTTAGAGACTAATATTGATGTAAGATTATGATAAAATTTATTAATCATTAGAAGAGAACTAAAAACATAGAATGATAAAAGAAGAGAGAGATACACCATTTATGTATGTTAGGGCTACAATATTGAACTCTCTTTTTCATCTAATCAAGAAAAATATTCATTAATGTCCATGGTAGATTCATATTTAATCTTCAAAATAAACATTATAACTTAAAAATATGATATTATGTGTTTGTGTTTATGATTTTCTCCACTTATATCTAATGTTATGTGTTTTCATTTATAATTTTACCAATTCTTTTTATGTTTAGTCTATCCATGTTCTAATTCAAGTTTAATGGTTAATCACATGTACCTTTCGTTGGATTATTCAAATTTATACATTGCATGCTTATACTGACACTATTGTTATTTGCCAATTTTCTCACCATTTGGCATTATAAAATGAGAGTAAGATATTTTATTTGAGTAGGATTGTTTAATTTAGATGGTTTTGCAAATTCATTGTGTTTGAATACTTGGCTAGCACACCTTATTCACTAATTAACAAGTTTGTGTCACATCCCTGTAAAAGAAGACCCTTTCACATCGGCATTGGGTGGATAATAAAATAAATAAATAAAATAACATATCAATCAAAAACATTGGGAGACAAAGTTGGATGAAGGTATGGGCAGTACGCTAATGCTTTAGGAACTTCAAGCAAATGTGGTTGCACTCGATTTTTTTTATCATCCTCTCTGCCTACGTGGAAAAGGGAATGCAAAGTATGGCGTGAGGAAGAGGGATTTTGTGGAAAAGGGTAAAGAAAGAAAGGAGAAAAAAGGAAATTGCACAACAAGGGTAGAAGACTGAAAAACACGAGGTTTTGGAGAGAGAGAGAAAAGGCATGTAAAGGAGCGATTTTAAGCATTGCATGTTAAGTTTTTTTGCATTATATTTCATGACAATGGTGGCTCTTTGTATACATAATGTTGGTGTGAAAGCTCAATCAACAATGTCTTTGGTACCAACACTAAAGATAAGCACTTTCCTTCATATTTTCTATTTAAATACGTTTACTTATGAATTAGTTAATCAAAGGCGATAAAGTTAGGTCAACCGTTTCTCCTGATTACTATTATAAATAATTTTATTGATATTTTGGAGGTGTTTGGCCCTAATCTTACTAGTTGTCTTTGTTTAAGAGTTTTTGAGGTCCTTGCTATCAACCACTTGAACTTACTTTGCAAATAAGAAATTTTATGAGAAACCTTTTGTTTGAGGTATTTTAACAATATTAGAACCACATAAATGTATCAAGGCATTTGTTTGCAATGATTTGATTATGGATTCTTAACATTGAGTTACCCTCAAAACACTAAAATCCAGGATATTGTGTTCTGATGAATGGATTTCTCAAATAATATTTAACCTTTTAAATTATTTATTTGTAATCCAACAAATTATAATTGTTCCTATGTGTTCATGACACTATTTTTGCTTCATAATCTTAATAATGGACCTCATTCTAGACATTCTAGAGCTAGCTATACATTATGGCTAGGAGATTGTCTACTTGAAATCTATATTTCTAGTAAGGAAAAATAACCCTATATCATAGAATGAACTATAGATTTAGTAAGAAGGTATGTTATATTCAAACTTCACACGTAAATTTTTAATAAATTATGATATTATAAGAAAATTCTTTGGTAAATTTAGGGGAAGGGTCCTTTGGCTTAAAATAGTCTTCACTAGATTTCTTATATTGATTAAAAAGAAAAATTGTTATAGTATGGTCATTTATAGGAAAAAGGACAGTTAAGAGATAGTCTAATTAAAGTGTTTCGTAGTTTCAAGGGTTATATGATTGTGGGGGTTAAGGCATGGTTGATACTTGAAATGCAATTGGGAAATAATTATCCTTCTACAAATCTGCAAAGACATTGTTCTCAAAGTCTTTAATCAAAGATTCCTTTCCTAGGAGAGGACAGTGTATGCTGAACATACAGAATTGTGACAGTGTGTGATCTTCAAACCAAAAGCACTTTCAAGACAATTCTTTCCATTGGTTTTCTATTGTTGGTTGGGGCCTTGAAGAGATTTGAACCAGCTATAGCCACATTGCTTTCGCTATGTAGTTGAGAAAAAAGGGTAAAATTAGCATTAGAGCTTGTAGAACAATATCTACCATTGTTAAAATCATGGACTCAGTTACTAACCAATGTAGATAGGATGTTATAGAAGCCTTGTAGGATCTATCTACATTTGAGGGAAATAGGTCCCACATCATCTTGGAAATGATTTTTCTAGGTCTATTTCCTTTGTTGATGTTGGTAAATTGACTACACAAAAAAGTACACCATAGGCTTATCTAACCTACATCATGACAAACATTTTGTGTTACAATAGTAGGAGGAAACCTAGTTTTTCGATCAATCACACAAGAGATAGCTTAACTGAGGTGGAAGTTTTTGGTCTTCGAGAGCTACTTGTAGTTGTCGTCTTAACTGAGGTGGAAGTTATTGGTCTTCGAGAGCTACTTATAGTTGTTGTTTCTTCCTCAAGATGTCAGGTTGGTTCAGACATTTTCTAGTGTGATGATGTCTTTTCTCTATAACATCATCTTTATAGTGGTGTTCACATGGGTGTGAGGGAATAAGTACATCAAAGCAGGATAAAAATGGAGCATGATATTCTGAAGGGGTGCAAGACTATATAATAGTAAAGAAAGAGACCTTGCCAAGTAGGAAAAAAATTGCACAAAGGGAAGAGTTGAAAATGTCTTCTTTCGAAAAGATTTGAGCATTTCAATCACGTTACCTAAGAATTTCTAGGGTTTGGTTGAATATTGGAGTTTTTCTAAGAGTTTGGCATAAAGACTCACTGTTATCCCTAGCCACCTCATTCCAAGAAAATATGTGAGTTTGTAGGATAAGAAGAAAAGTAGTTGTGGGTATGTGCCCACCATGTATTGTCAATCTGGTAGTAGAGATCCTCAAGAATATTTTTTCCTGTCAAAGCAACCAAGTGAATACATGACACACAAGAAGATTGTGCAAACACAATTCAGATCAGATCAAGGATTTCAAAGACATTTCATAGAGGTTGTGGATGCCATGAAGCTTTAAGAATGTCTGGTCAAAATTTTATTTGCTAAGAGAGATGACCGGGTGTCACACATTTTTTTCTCATAGTGCTTGTACATGGGATATCTCTAGTCGTCCATCAAATTAAACATTGCATGGAGGATATGCACAAAATGGGCAGGTTGAGAAGGTTTAGAAACTCATGATAAAATGCACTTCTATGCACAACTTCCTGTTGTGTAATGGTTATGTTCTTTTGTATTTTACTTAACTGGAGCAGACGTGTATGGTTGCATATATACTGTCTCAAAATGCAGATCCAAATTTCAAGAATTCAAGGTTCCTTTACTGCAAATGAAAAAATGACATTCAAAGAGTTTTCTCAAAGTCCTTGATGCCAACACAAAGGTCTATGGCATGTCTTCTATTCAGAGGATCAAGGAAAAGATTACCAGATGGATTTAGGTTAAGAGGAGATATCAATGTTTTGCCAAGTTTTTGATTATTGGTATAATAGATGATTGAAAAGGAAATTAAAAAAGATGAAAAGTTGTTTTACAGTGGCTATGCTGCATGCCATAGAAATGGAAAAAGGATAAAAGGGCCACGTAGAGAATGTGAAAGAGAAACAACTTGATTGGGCTTGGTTGAAGGATACATCACATGCAATGTTTAAGCAAATTTTTTACAGAAATCAGGTTTCTAATGTGAGTTGCCATGGTATTTATTTTCACTGGGAGCTCCTTCATGATCATTTTTGAAGAGAACGCTCTCTTGTGGATGATACTTACCATGATAAAGCTGAATACATGGATTCAATTCATTGCGAAGTTGAATGTTTTCCTTGAAGGGAATGTCTCAACAATTCTATATGAAAGGGAAATCTGAGGAACAATTTTTGTCAAACATTGATGACAGTTGATACGTCTTGTTCGAAATCCAAGGATGAGAAGAAGGAAGAGCCTGATCATAAACAAGCTTTTTTGAAACTTAGCAAAATAAATTTGACATGTAGTTCATATTCAGTAGATTCTAATGTTTTCATGGTTACTGCTTGTGTCGACCTCGACATTCCAGAGAGATCTCTTGATCTTCAGTGCAGAGATGAAGGATATTTCTCTGGATTTATTCAACAAGGAATTTGAACCTTTGAATGCTGGATTGAAGGAAAAAATATAGGAAAGATAGAGGCTACATGTTGGCAACAACAGTCGATGTATTCATTAAGTGAAAGGATAATCACAAAGATTATCAAAATAACAATCAAAGGTTATGCAGGTTCTTCGTTAGTGAATAATGACTTTTGATGATAGCAGAATGGATTTTATGAGACGGTCCAATAAGGTTTTGTTGAAAGGTTTCGTTACATAGTGTAGAGAGAATCTACATGTTGGCAACAACAGTTGATGTATTCATTAAGTGAAGGGATAATCACAAAGATTATCAAAATAACAGTCAAAGGTTATGCAGGTTCTTCGTTAGTGAATAATGACTTTTGATGATAGTAGAATGGATTTTATGAGACGGTCAAATAAGGTTTTGTTGAAAAGTTTCGTTACATAGTATAGAGAGTATAGGTCTATGACAACTTTGTTTCACTTGCAAAGGATGCTAAAAGTCAAAAGGACAGTCGGTATTTAAACATATATGCAAAGTGTTAGAATATGCATGAAGCAACTACCTACAGTCCAAAGGAGGGGATATGCATAGAATTGAAAAGAGGACTTTGTAAAAGGTTAGTGGCATGCAGTCCAAAATCAATATGTTTCAATTTGTTGAAATTATTTGAATAAAATATTAATGCATGCGATATATCAGAGAAGCCTTTGTTATTCTTTATCCAAAATTTGGAAGTTTGTTGTTAGCCATTTAAGAGACACAAATTTATCATTTATTTAAGTTTCCCTTATTTAATAAACACTCTCCTCTATACATAGGAGTCGATCTCTCTTCAGATATCTGCTCAACCTTTGGTCATGACTAGTCCTTTGGTATTCATTTGAATTCTTTCCTTACCCTAAGCAGATTTAAACAATTGTGCAAAAATGAAGATTGAAGGGCCGATAAAATGGATTTTAGGAGTACATAAATAAGCAAAATGTGCCAAAATTTTGAAAAACCGATTGATAATATCCTTAGAATGCCTTGTTGTTTCTATGTAGGCTTCTTGGAAACTCAAGGAAAATCATTTCTAGCTATAGAATATTGATTGATTTTGTTGATCTTTTTTTCATCTATATGTTTCATATGTTGAAGGATTTAGTAAACTGAAAATCTCAGGCAGATTTTTAGTCCTTAGTAGATTACTTCTAAAGATGTCAGATTTACTGTATTGTGCCATGCGTGGAATTTTAGGATCCTTAATAAATATTTTACTAATTGTTAATTATTGTATTTCACATACAAATAAGAGGTAGGATACCAATTTTGTTTACATGCATTGCTTAATAGAATTTGTAAATAGTACTAGCATATATAGCTTAAATTTAAGATGTATAAATTACGACCAGATATATCTTTACTCCTTAGTAGATTACTTCTATAGATGTCAGATTTACTGTATTGTGCCATGCGTGGAATTTTAGGATCCTTAATAAATATTTTACTAATTGTTAAGTATTGTATTTCACATACAAATAAGAGGTAGGATACCAATTTTGTTTACATGCATTGCTTAATAGAATTTGTAAATAGTACTAGCATATATAGCTTAAATTTAAGATGTATAAATTACGACGAGATATATGAGACATTTAATTTTTCATCATTCAACTTTAATATAGATATATTAAATTAAAAAATTAAATGCCTCGATATATCTCAGTGTAATTTAAATATCTTAAATTTTAAAATAAACCTAACATGAATAAATATATAATTATACTATATTATTTTATTATATTATTAGTTATATTAATTAAAAAAATCTAACAATAACCATAACCCGAACCCTAACCCTAATCCTAACACTAACCTAATATTAGTTAAAATTGGATATATATTCTCTTAAAATAGAAATTGTGAAACTTTTTTTTTATTATTATTATTATTTTTATCTCTTTCAATTCCATAAATCAAATTTGAATTGTATTAAACAATGATCCATTATCATAGAATTTGAACAACTTATTAAACATAAAAAATTCACCATAAACAATATTTTCTTATGTGAATCCTAAAAGTTAAATTTTTCTTTCTAAAAAAACAAAGCTGTTACAAATTTATGATGTCTAATTTTAGACTTGGACAAAAAATAGTTGAAATAAGATGGACAGTTTTAACTGTGAACAAAAAATTTAAAATCATGCCGCCCACATGAGATTACATTTTTCTTCTAAATTTTTATGTGAAACACTAAAAAAAACCATAACATAACTTGATAAATCCATCGATTTTTTTTTAAAACATTGGCTCCATAAAAAATTTAAGAAGCCTCTCAATGGGACCTCGTCAAAATGCAATTCTATCAACCATTTATATGAATCAAAATTTGAGATAAAATTATTAGAAACATATGATGGATAGTCTAAACATGTAGATGTTGAGATGCTCATAACATTTATGAGGTTAAGATTATTGCAAATTCTTTTAGTTTTTGAAAAGACTTACTCATTGCTTACACCCTTTTCTAAATTTGAGATTGATTTCGATAATAATTGACTACAAAATCAAGCTCCCTCCACTGTCCACAAATAGTGCAGCTCCTCTTTACTCTTTCTTTTCCTAATTTTCGGACCAAAACAATATAATTCTATGACATTTGAATATTTACCATATTAATTAGAATATCCTCTAGGCTCGCTATGAAATACACCTGCAAACATTTGGTCTCACTATAAAAAAATTACACCTTTTTATGTATAATAACAAAAGAAAACGTGCAAATAATTTCCTTCGCAATAATGTACAATAGTTGTCTTGCAACGCGTCAAAACAAAAGTAATCTTGAAATATAATTTAAAATTAATTATCTGAATTCCTTTGAATCTGTTTGGCGCTGCAGATTTGTAAATATTATAGATATACAAGACGACATACATATTTTGTTGAGGACTTGAAGATTTTATCACTCAGAGTGTTATACCGAATTGCCCGCTTAACCGCCGGCGGTGGTGGCACTGCGAAAACAAGAAATTACCTTACAATGTTGCACCTTCAAGTAGTGTTTAAATTAATTATATGAATTCCTTTGAATATAATCTACAACGATTTGGTTCAATCCAAAATGACATTTTGGCCCAGATTTTCTCAGAGAAAGAAAATTTGTAAATATCATTTTATATTTTGATTAGAGTTTAAAAGATTTACCACCAAGAATGGATGTCATCGGACCTTCCAGGGCCCTTGCCATGGAGATACTTGTCGAGTGTGCCTATGGGAACATAGTCATAAACAACACACATTTCTGAGTTCTGATCATAGTAGCCTATAAGGGATACAGCCCAGTAGTCATTAACAACTCTTGTGCCTAACCGTGCACAACAGGCCTATCTCATTCCTGAACTGTTGAGAACCTTGGAGGATTGTGGTTTTTTTCTCTTCACTGCAACTCTAATGCCACCACTGATTTCTACTCTCTAAACTTTTCCAAACCCACCTACCTCAAAAAGAAGTGAGTTGTAAAAGTTGTTGGTTGCATCTTGAATCTCTGAAAAACTAATGAACCTGCAACGTACAAATCACACAAAAGATATCAATGAATCAGTGAGACACACATTAGTATGAATGTATCACTTAATGGGCTGTACTAACTCTTGGTATTCAGGAAGCATCCCAGTTGCTCCAGAAAACACGGCAAACACGAGTGTGTACTCTACAAAACTCATCAAAAACATATTGGTATCTCTGATTGTATAAGGAAAGTCCTAGACAAAAATAGAATTGTTTTAGAATATATGAAGACAAGTGACACTTGTTAGATTTTGAAAATGGGAATCCAAGCAGTCAGGACTACCTTATAAATTCACATTTTCAAGGAAAGTTGGCCTTCGTTTCCATCCAAATTCCAGATCCGGAAGTGTGTTTATTACACATTCTTCTCCGCCCAAGGATGGAATCCAGGATTCCATTCATTTCTCAAATTTGTTCAGCTCTTTGCAGAGCTCGTTTGAAACAAGGATTCCTGAGAAAAGGGAAGAAAAGCATGAGGTTTCAGAATGAATCTCAATTTTCCTTTATAGACAGGTCCTCAAAGAGAGTAAAAGGAATGGTGGAAGATCTTCTCCTGGGCGTGAAGTTACCTTGCATAAACCGTAGTCTTACTAAAGATAGCGATTGTAGCGGCGATGTGAATGATGGGTATGGCGATGAAATGGAGCGAGGAGAGTTTTGTAGAGGCGAACACAGTGATAATAAATCAGTGAATACAAAAGTGGAGCTTTTCATTGCAAACTTTCACCATCACCTTCCCATGGAATGACAAACTTCTGTGCTGGAATACCAAGAAATGCTGGACAGGGGCCTTGCATAACTCTCTTTCATTCTCATTTGGTATTCTGGTATTCTTCTATCTCTATGTAGAATACCAAATGAAAATGAAAGAGAGTTATGCAAGGCCCCTGTCCAGCATTTCCTGGTATTCCAGCATAGAAGTTTGTCATTCCATGTGAAGGTGATGGTGAAAGTTTGCTATGAAAAGCTCCACTTTTGTATTCACTGATTTATTATCGCTGTGTTTGCCTCTACAAAACTCTCCTTGCTCCATTTCATCACCATACCCATCATTCACATTGCCGCTACAATCGCTATCTTTAGGGTTAGGGCTAGTGTTAGGGTTAGGATGTGGATTAGGTTTATCATCACGAATAGGATTAGGGTTAGGGTTAGGATTAAGGTTAGGGTTAGGGTTATGGTTTGGTTCAAGGTTAGATTTATCATCACGAATAGGTATTAGGGTTAGGGTTAGGGTTAGGGTTAGGGTTAAGGTTATGGTTATGGTTAGGGATAGGTTTATTAATGATAAAGTATAGTAATTTGGTGAGGATTAGAGTTAAAATTGGGATTAGGGTTGGGGTTATCATCATGAATAGGTTTATGATCACGAATAGGGATTTGGGTTAGTGTTAGGGTTAGGATTAGTGTTAGGGTTAGTGTTAGAGTTAGGGTTAGGGTTAGGGTTATGGTTAGGGTTAGGGTTATAGTTATCATTACGGATAGGATTATCATCACGAATAGGATTAGCGTTAGGGTTAGTGTTAGGGTTAGGATTTGGATTAGGTTTATCATCACAAATAGGATTAGGGTTAGGGTTAGGTTAGGGTTAGGGCTGTGGTTAGGTTTAGGGTTAGATTTATCATCATGAATAGGGATTAGGAATAGGGTTATGGTTATGGTTATGGTTAGGGATAAGTTTATAAATGATAAAATATAATAATTTGGTTAGGGTTAGAGTTAAAATTGGGATAGGCTTGGGGTTATCATCACGAATAGGTTTATCCTCATGAATAAGGATTATGGTTAGGGTTAGTGTTAGGGTTAGGGTTAGAGTCAGGGTTATGTTTATTGTTATGGTTACAGTTAGGGTTATCATCACAGATAAGATTATCATCATTAATAGGATTAGGGTTAGGGTTAGTGTTAGGGTTAGGATTAGGGTTATGTTTATCATCAAAAATAGGATTAGGGTTAGGGTAAGGATTAAGGTTAGGGGCAGGGTTAGGGTTAGTGTTAGGGTTAGGGTTAGGGTAAGGATTTCTGTTAGGGTTGGGGTTATCATCACGAATAGGTTTAACATCTCGAATAGGGATTAGGGTTAGCGTTAGGTTTAGGGTTAAGGGTATGGTTAGGGATTGGTTTATAAATGATAAAATATAGTAATTTGGTTAGGGTTAGATTTAAAATTGGGATTAGGGTTGGGGTTATCATCAAAAAAAAATTTATCATCATGAATATGGATTAGGCTTAGGGTAAGGGTTAGGATTAGGGTTAGGTTTAGTGTTAGGGTTAGGGTTAGGGTTAGCGTTATGGTTATGGTTAGGGATAGGTTTATAAATGATAAAAAATAGTAATTTGTTTAGGGTTACAATTAAAATTGGGATTAGGGTTGGGGTTATCATCATGAATAGGAATTCAGGTTAGGGTTAGGGTTAGGGTTAGGGTTGGGGTAAGGATTAGGGTTAAGGTTACTGTTAGGATTAGAGTTAAGGTTATGGTTATGATTATGTTTATGGTTATGGTTAGGGTTAGGGTTAGAGTTAGGGTTAGGGTTAGGGTTGGGGTTATGGATAGGGTTAGGGTCAGGGTTCTCATCGTGAATATGCTTATCATCATGAATAGGATTAGGGTTAGGATTAGGGTGAGGGTTAGTGTTAGGGTTAGGATTAGGATTAGGTTTATCATCACAAATAGGATTAGGGTTAGGGTTAGGATTAGAATTAGGGTTAGGGTTATGGTTAGGCTTAGGGTTAGGGTTTTCATCACAAATAGTTTTATCATTACAAATAGGGATTACAGTTAGGGTTACGGTTAAGGTTAGGGTTAGGATTAGGGTTAGGTTTATCATCACAAATAAGTTTCGTCATCTTAAATAGGATTACGGTTAGGGTTAGGATTCAGGTTAGGGTTAGGATTAGGGTTATGGTTATGGTTACGATTAGGGTTATCATCACGAATAGGTTTATTGGCGTGAATAGGGATTAGGGTTAGGGTTAGTGTTAGGGTTAGGATTAGGGTTAGGGTTAGCATTCGAGTTATGGTTATTGTTAGTTTTTTTATTAATATAACTAATAATATAATAAAATAATATAGTATAATTATATCTTTATTCATGTTAGGTTTATTTTAAAATTTAAGATATATAAATTACAATGATATATATCGAGGTGTTTAATTTTTTAATTTAATATATCTATATTAAAATTGAATGATGAAAAATTAAATGCCTTGATATATCTCAGTGTAATTTATATATCTTAAATTTAAGATATATATGCTAGTACTACTTACCAATTCTATTAAGCAATGCATTTAAACAAAATTGGTATCCTACCTCTTATTTGTATGTGAAATACAATACTTAAAAATTAGCAAAATATTTATTAAGGATCCTAAAATTCCACACAGGGCACAATACATTAAATCTGACATCTATAGAAGTAATCTACTAAGGACTAAAAATCTGCCTGAGATTTTCAGTTTACTAAATCCTTCAACATATGAAACATATAGATGAAAAAAAGATCAACAAAATCAATCAAATTATATAGCTAGAAATGATTTTCCTTGAGTTTCAAAAAAGCCTACATAAAAAAAACTAGGCGGTCTAAGGATATTATCAATCAGTTTTTCAAAATTTTGGCACATTTTGCTTATTTATGTACTCCTAAAATCCATTTTATCGGCCCTTCAATCTATATTTTTGCACAATTGTTTATATCTGCTTAGGGTAAGGAAAGAATTCAAATGAATACCAAAGGACTAGTCATGACCCAAGGTTGACCAGATATATGAAGAGAGATCGACTCCTATGTATGGAGGAGAGTGTGTATCCCCTCCTTTGGACTGTAGGTAGTTGATTCATGCATATTCTAATACTTTGCATATATGTTTAAATACCGACTGTCCTTGTGACTTGTAGCATCCTTTGCAAGTGAAACAAAATTGTCATAGAACTTTGCTCTCTACACTATGTAACGAAACCTTTCAACAAAACCTTATTGGACCGTCTCATAAAATCCATTCTGCTATCATGAAAAGTCATTATTCACTAATGAAGAACCTGCATAACCTTTGACTATTATTTTGATAATCTTTGTGATTATCCCTTCACTTAATGAATATAACGACTATTGTTGCCAACATGTAGCCTCTATCTTTCCTATATTTTTTCCTTCAATCTAGTGTTCAAAGGTTCAAAGGTTCAAATTCTTTGTTGAATAAATCCTGAGAAATATCCTTCATCTCTGCACTGAAGATCAAGAGGTCCCTCTGGAATGTTGAGGTCGACATAGGCGGTAACCATGAACACATTAGAATCTACTGAATATGAACTACATGTCAAAAAAAATTTGCGAAGTTTCAAAAAAACTTGTTTATGATTAGGCTCTTCCTTCTTCTTATCCTTGGATTTCGAACAAGATGTATCAACTTTCATCAATGTTTGACAAAAATCGCTCCTCAGATTTCCCTTTCATATAGAATTGTTGAGGCATTCCCTTCAAGGAAAACATTTGAACTTTGCAATGAATTGAATCCTTGTATTCAACTTTATCAAGGTAAGTATCATCCACAAGAGAGTGTTCTCTTCAAAAATGATCATGAAGGAGCTCCCGCTGAAAATAAATACCATGGCAACTCACATTAGAAACCCCATTTCCTTAAACTTTGTGCTCAAACTTTGGATGTGGTGTATCCTTCAACCAAGCCCAATCAATTTGTTTCTCTTTCACATTCTCTATGTGGCCATTTTATCCTTTTTCCATTTCTATGGAATGCAACATAGCCACCATAAAACAACATTTCATCTTTTTTAATTTCCTTTTCAATCATCTATTATACCAATAATCAAAAACTTGGCAAAACATTGATATCTCCTCTTAACCTAAATCCATCTAGTAATATTTTCCTTGATCCTTCGAATAGAAGACATGCCATAGACCTTTGTGTAGGCATCAAGCCTTTGAGAAAACTCTTTGAATGCCATTTCTTCATCTGCAATAAAGGAACTTTGAATTATTGATATTTGGATCTATATTTTTAGACAGTATATATGCAACCATACGTGTCTGTGCAAGTTAAGTAAAATACAAAAGAGCATAACCATTACACAAAGGGAAGTTGTGCATAGAAGTGCATTTTATCATGAGTTTCTAAACCTTCTCAACCAGCTCATTTTGTGCATATCCTCCATGCAATGTTTAATTTGATGGATGAGTAGAGATATCCCATGTACAAGCACTATGAGAAAAAAATGCGTGACACCTGATCATCTCTCTTAGCAAATAAACTTTTGACCAGACATTCTTAAAGCTTTGTGGCATCCACAACCTCTGTGTCATGTCTTTGAAATCCTTGATGTGATCTGAATGTTGTTTGCACAATCTTCTTGTGTGTCATGTCTTCACTTGGTTGCTTTGACACGAAAAAATATTCTTGAGGATCTCTACTACCAGATTGACTATGCATGGTGAGCACATACCCACAACTTTTTTTCTTCTTATCCTACAATGTGACATATTTTTTGGAATGAGGTGGCTAGGGATAACAGTGAGCCTTTATGCCAAACTCTTAGAAAAACTTTGACATTCAACCAAACCGTAGAAATTCTTAGGTAATGTGATTGAAATGCTCAAATCTTTTCGAAAGAAGACATTTTCAACTCTTCCCTTTATGCATGTCTTTTTCTACTTGGCAAGGTCTCTTTCTTTACTGTTATACAGTCTTGTACCCCTTCAGAATATCATGCTTCATTTTTATCCTGCTTTGACCCACTTATTCCCTCACACCCATGTCAACACCACTATAAAGATGATGTTATAGAGAAAAGACATCATCACACTAGAAAACGTCTTAACCAACCCAACATCTTGATGAAGAAACAACAACTACAAGTCACTCTCGAAGACCAATAACTTCCACCTTAGTTAAGCTATCTATTGTGTGATTCATCAAAAGACTAGGTTGCCTCCTACTATTGTAACACAAAATGTTTGTCATGATGTAGGTTAGATAAGCCTATGGTGTCCTTTTTTTTGTAGTCAATTTACCGACAATAAGAAAGGAAATAGACTTAGAAAAAGCTTTGCCAAAATGATGTGGGACCTATTTCCCTCAAATGTAGATAGACAATGCAAGGCTTTTATAACATCCTATCTACATTGGTTAGTAACTGAGTCTAGGAGTTTAACAATGGTAGATATTGTTCTAGAAGCTCTAATGCTAATTTTACCCTTTTTCTCAACTAGATAGCGAAAGAAATGTGGCTACAGTTGGTTGAAATCTCTTCAAACCCCCAACCAACAATAGAAAACCAATTTAAAGAATTGTCTTGAAAGTGCTTTTGGTTTGAAGATCACACATTGTCACAATTCTGTATGTTCATCATACACTGTCCTCTCCTAGGAAAGGAATCTTCGATTAAAGACTTTGAGAACAATGTCTTTGTAGATTTGTAGAAGGATAATTATTTCCCAATTGCATTTCAAGTATCAACCATGCCTTAACCCCCACAATCATATAACCCTTGAAACCACGAAACACTTTAATTAGACTATCTCTTAACTGTCCTTTTTCCTGTAAATGACCATACTATAACAATTTTTCTCTTTAATCAATATAAGAAATCTAGTGAAGACTATTTTAAGCCAAAGGACCCTTCTCCTAAATTTACCCAAGAATTTTCTTATAATATCATAATTTATTAAAAATTTACCTATAATTCTAAAACATGCATACATAAAGTGTGAAATTTTAATATAACATACCTTCTTACTAAATCTATAGTTCATTCTATGATATAGGGTTATTTTTCCTTACTAGAAATATAGATTTCAAGTAGACAATCTCCTATCCATAATGTATAGCTAGCTCTAGAATGTCTAGAATGAGGTCCATTATTAAGATTATGAAGTAAAAATGTAGTGTCATGAACACATAGGAACAATTATAATTTGTTGGATTACAAATAAATAATTTAAAAGGTTAAATATTATTTGACAAATCCATTCATAAGAACAAAATATCCTAGATTTTAGTGTTTTGAGGGTAACTCAAGGTTAAGAATCCATAATCAAATCATTGTAAAAAAATGCCTTGATACATTTATGTGGTTCTAAGATTGTTAAAATACATCAAATAAAAGGTTTCTTATAAAATTTCTTATTTGCAAAGTAAGTTCAAGTGGTTGACAACAAGGGCCTCAAAAACTCTTAAACAAAGACAACTAGTAAGTTTAGGCCCAAATACCTCCAAAATATCAATAAAATTATTTATAATAGTAATCAAGAGAAAGGGTCGACCTAACTTGATCACCTTTGATTAAGTAATTCATAAGTAAACGTATTTAAATAGAAAATATGAAGGAAAGCGCTTATCTTTAGTGTTGGTACCAAATACATTGTTGATTGAGCTTTCACGCCAACATCATGTATACAAAGAGCCACCATTGTCATGAAATATAATGCAAAAAAACTTAACATGCAATGCTTAAAATTGATACTTTACATGCCTTTTCTCTCTATCTCCAAAACCTCGTGTTTTTCAGTCTCCTGCCCTTCTTGTGCAATTTCTTTCTTTCTCCTTTCTTTCCTTACCATTTTCTACAAAATCCCTCTTCCTCACACCATACTCTGCATTCTCTTTTCCACGTAGGTAGAGAGGATGATGAAAAAAATCGAGTGCCACCACATTTGCTTGAAGTTCCTAAAGCATTAGCATACTGCCCATACCTTCATCCAACTTTGTCTCCCAATGTTTTTTATTGATATGTTATTTTATTTATTTATTTTATTATCCACCCAATGTCAATGTGAAAGGGTCTTATTTTACAGGGATGTGACACAAGCTTGTTAATTTGTGAATAAGGTGTCCTAGCCATGTATTCAAACACAATGAATTTATAAAACCATCTAAATTAAACAATCCTACTAAAATAAAACATCTTACTCTCATTTTATAATGCCAAATGGTGAGAAAATTTGCAAATAACAATAGTATCAGTATAAGCATGCAATGTATAAATTTGAATAATCCAATGAAAGGTACATGTGATTAACCATTAAATTTGAATTAGAACATGGATAGTGATGAGCCCAAAATGTGCTCATAAGTGTGGATATTATGATGAACTTTTAATACCTTTACTTTTGTTATTCGTGGTTGTTTAAACTCTGTTGAAACCTTTTATTGGGATATCCTGTAGCAAAATATTTTCATATTCCTGCAGCTTATTGTGTTGACTTGACTGCATTTATTACCCCGTTGACTCTCTAAATGACTGGTATATCGCATATAGTTTTTGAATGATGAAATAGATTTAAATGTGTGATTAATGAATGGATATTGTGTATGTACCATGCGCCTTTTCTTTCACATCTGTTACCTTGTGTTTCGCAAGGTTGTTGAAGAAAGTATGATCGAGTCAAGCGCAATCGATCTCGGCCTTGCAGTAAAGTCCATTTCCTGCACGACTTCAGGGAAGCTCTGGCGAAGACTCTTTGACCGAGACCATTGGAAAGGATTTTTAATGATAGTTAATCTGGAAAGAGTGGAGCACTAGATTCTCTCTGGATCGGGTTGAACGGATAAATTTATTTATGAAGTTTGTTCCTTGATTCTGGGATACACTTTACTTCCACATCTTTCTTTGATAGGGTTAGTTAGTTAGTTGTTCTCCTGATTTTAAATAAAGTACTCCTCCTACACGAGTGAGGAAGGAGATGATAGTTAGAAGTAAGATAGAAGCATAGTGGTAGAGATATAGCAGATATCATGTAATAATGAAAAGCAGAATCTATATGACAAAAACAGAGTTTGTTGTTAAGTTTCCATATCAACAAAGCAATGTATACCATTCTGTTTTCATGAATAAAGTTTGATGAAGTTCTGAGTTCAGCACTTGCATAACCAGTAGATGCTTGCTAAGGGGGCCCACTTAGTAAGTATCTGTAGTTAGTTAGTTAGCTGTTATTTTATGTTGATCATCAGTTAGCTTTCATCTTTGAAGTTTCCATACAAACTCAGTCTTGTATTGCTCTTGTAGCATCGGGAATGCATCCCTGTGCCTGTTCCTGGAGCATAAGGCAGTTCATAGTCTGTGTTCCAGTCATAGTTGTTATGGTTTCTATTTTAGTCAAATCATGGTTGAGTTAAAAGAACTTTGCATTACCTTTCTGTAGCGTAGATAGAATTCCTTCCAAGTATTTATTTCTGTTAAGTCGTAACTGAAACTAGTTCTTAGTGCATATACTATGTCGTGCCATTTAAAGTATACGTTCCCTAGTTTGACAAGTAAATGAATGTCCATAAAGAGATATTAGTCACCTGCTAGAATGTCCAATTCCCAGGAAAGGTTTTACAGTGATTTTCATATCCTTTTGTGGGCGTGACCATTTTTGGCGCCGCTGTCGAGGAAGGTGTCAATCTAAGAACTTGCTAAAGTCATTGTTAACAGTAGTTTAGTCAGTTGTTTAAGTATTTTCAAGTTCTTTTTAAATACCATCTATTCTATTGAATGCATAGAAGAAGAAGAGACGCACTAGGAAGGCTTCTCCCTGAAAACCTGTTTGTTGAACTACCATTCAACCCAGCTGACATAGAACCTGAGGAAAACCCATTCACTCTGTTATTCGAGCAAGCCAACATGGCAAATAACCCACCTAATCCACCTCCTGCTTTTGAGTTTCCCATTGTTCCCCAACAAGATACTGACAATCTTAAGAATATACCTTCTTCACTACTTCCAAAATTCTATGGCCTAGTCACAGAGGACACTAAAACTTTCCTGTTTGAGTTTGATATCCTCTGTCGTAGTTATGACTATACCTCAAATGCTCACAAACTGAAATTGTTTCCTTCCACCTTGAAGGAAGGAGCTCTCAGATGGTTCATGAGTCTGAGAAGAGGTGTTGTAGATAGTTGGGTAGCCATGCAAACCAAATTCCTTAAGAAATAAAAGGAATATTGTAAAAGTGGCAGTAAGTGAGACGATATATTCAGGATTCAGCAGAAGGAAGATGAAAGTTTGGAGGATTATATTTTAAGATTCCTGTTTTCTCTGAAAAAGAACTCAAACCATACTCTCAATGAAGACTCTCAGAAACTACTTTTCTAAGAGGAATCAGTGATGCCTGTATAGACGCTCTGGACCTGATGGGAGGAGGTGATATAACCCAACTGCCTTGGGATGATATTAAGAAAGTATGTCTTAATTACTCCCATGAAAATGTGACGAAGGGTAGAGGTTATCAAGCTACAGTGGGTAAGTCTTCTTCCGATGGAGTTTCCAGGATGGAGTTAACAAATTTGCTATCTGAATTCAAATAGGATATCATGAATAATATGGCTACACAACTAGACACTATGCAAGCTCGAAAAAATCATAAGGCGGCCGAGGTAGTTTTGGTCAAGTTCTGTCCATACTGTAGACAGAAGAAAATGTGACTGCAGATGTAAGATGGTGGCTAATCTGGAAGTTAAGCAATTACCTACTGACTTTAAGCTAGTAGAAAGTGATGATGATCAAGTGTTCTTTGTTGCACAAAGGAGACCATGGGCTCAAAGACAAGGTATGCTTCAAGATCCTTTGACTTTTGGTAATCCTTATTCTGGCTATAATAATCAATGGCAACCTACATATGGACCACCACCACCTTGGAATACATCTCAACCAAGTTGGCCTAATTATCAAATCCCACAATGGCAATCTCCTCAAGGAGGTTGGCAGCAGCCACAAGGACAATGGACCCCACCTCCAGGTAACTGGCAGCAGAATCCTCAATGGAGAGGTCCTCAGCAATGGCAAAACCAGTCCCCTGGGTTCCTGCAACTTCCACAGCCACAACCACACATGCAGCACCTGCCACAAATACTGGCCCTCCAAAACAAATGTCTATGCCTACCTAGCCATTTCCAATTCTCAATAATAAGCAACAGTAGCAGCCACAATAGCCTATGTATCTTGCTGAAGCCAACCAATATCAAGTTTATGCCTTAAAAATTAATGATATCCTTTTAAGGTTTTGAACCACTCTACCTGCTCCACAACCACCTCTAATTACTGAAATACTAGATTCTCCTCTTGAAGAATCTACTGCACCTGTTGTTCCTACTGAGCATATGTCTATAACTAATATAGTTTCTAAGAAGCTTGTTTTGCAAAATCAAGACAAACCACCTTTTCCTATGAGGTTGAAAAGTACTGCATTTAAATCCATGAAAGAACCCACTTTTGACATTTTTGGATCAGCTTAAAAATGTTCAAATTCAAATCCCTTTATTTCAAGCTATTCAAGATGTTCCCATTTTTGGAAAAGCTATTAAAGAGGCATGTTTGAAGAAGCCTGGATGGAAGAAAAAAGGATCCCCAAACAATTCATGTCTTAGGGAAATTGGCTGATATAATGTTAGGAAATGCAGTCATTCCAAAGTATATTGACCCTGGAAGTCCTGTAGTGCAAATACATATAAATGGCCAAATTGTGAAAAATATTTTGATTGACTCAGGTGCTGCCATTAATGTCATGAAAAAGCATACTATGGACTCCTTGAACATTATAAACATTAGGTCTACACCTACAGTTCTGTAACTTGTAGATAGCTCCATAGTTAAATCCGATGGAATGATGGAACATGTAATTGTCACTCTTGAATCTTGGGAGTATCCAACTGATTTCACAATATTATCAGTTAAGGAAACTTTAGGAGGGTATCTAGTTATCCTTGGTAGACCATGGTTAGCCACTGCTGATTCTTTTATAGGATGTCGTTCTAGAGATATGACCATTTCTTATGGACAGTCCACAAAAAAATTGGCTTTGTATCTGCCTGCTAGACCTCAACCAGATTTGTCCCAATCTATTTGGCCAGATGTGGGGGAAGAAACTGAAGAAGCCAATTCGTTGGTTCAATTAATGATGCTTCAAAATGATCCATTCTCACAACTTCAGAATGAGGATGCCTTTCTTTTTCAAATTCTATAGTTTAACTCTGATACAGATAGTTCATCTGATCAAAATAGTAGCCATCTACAATGTTTCCTGCAACAACTAAATTCTGAGTGCTTGTTGCTTAAACTTCCTACAATTTTTCATCACTTGCTTCCACAAGAGGTACAAACATCACCTATAGATTCTATGAGTAATCTCACTAAGCAGATAGAATTGTCTCCAGGTCACTGTTTGAATATCAATAGCAAGATGTCACAATCCCAATAGGCTGTCTTATTAAAAATGCTACAAGATCAGCATAAAGCTTTTGCATGGGAATATGGGGACATGCAAGGAATAGATCCTCAATTTTTACTCACAAGATCTATATCAAAGAAGATTGTTTACCAGTTAGGCAGCCTCAAAGAAGAGTAAATCCAACACTTAGGGAAATAGTTAAAAATGAGATTCAAAAGTTGCTTGATGCTGGCTTTATTTACCCAATCTCTGATAGTCAGTGGGTTTCTCCATTAGTTATTGTCCCTAAGAAAGGTGGAAAATGGAGAGTGTGTGTAGATTACAGAGAGTTGAACACTACCACTAAAAAAGAACACTTTCCACTACCATTTTTAGACCAAGTACTAGACTCACTGTCTGGCAAAAGCTATTTTTCCTTTTTGGATGGTTACAGTGGGTACAATCAGATAAAAATTGCCCCTGAAGATCAAGATAAGACCACTTTTACCTATCCATGGGGAACATTTTCTTACTCGTCTTGCCTTTTGTTCTATGCAATGCACCAACAACATTTCAGAGAGCAGTAATTAGTATCTTTGCTGATATATCTCATGACTATATGGAGATTTATATGGATGATTTCACTACCTATGGAGTCACATTTGAAGAAGCACTGGTGAATTTAGAAAAAGTATTGAAAAGGTGCAGAGAGCAAAATTTGTCTCTAAACAGTGAAAAATATTTTCTAATGATGGAAGAAGGTATTGTTCTAGGCCATCATATTTCCAAAAATAGAATTCAGGTTGATCATGCTAAAATTGAAGTTATTCAGAATTTACAAACTCCTACAAAACAAAAGGATGTCAGAAGCTTCCTTGGCCATGCAGGGTATTATAGAAGGTTTATAAAAGATTTCAGTAAAATTTCCAGTCCACTTTATGCCTTATTAACTAAGGATTCTCAATTTGAGTGGACAGAGGCCTGTAAAAAATCTTTCCTGCAACTAAAAGACTTGCTTACTAAAACCCCTGTTCTTCAAGGTCCAAAATGGAATTTTCTATTTCACATACATACTGATGCCCCTGATTTTGGTATAGGGGCAGTCTTAAGTCAAAAATAAAATTCAATTGAGCATGCTATCTATTTTATTAGCAAGAACCTTCAAGGCCCTGAGCTAAATTATAATGTTACAGAAAAGGAATTGCTCGCAGTAGTGTATGCTTTGAATAAGTTTAGGCTTTATGTCACAAGTTATCAGATATTTGTTCACACTGACCATGCAACAATCAGGTATCTGATGAACAAACCTGCCATCTCTGGTAGATTGGCAAGATAGCTCCTGTTGTTACAAGAATTTGACATTACAATCATTGATAAACTAGGAAGAGCTAATATTGTGGCTGACTTTTTATCAAGACTTCAAATAGATGCACCTGCTAAACACGAGGTCATTGATGATAGGTTCCCAAATGAACAATTATTTTCCATTGCTACACATACTCCATGGTATGCGGCCATTGCCAATTATCTAGCAGCAAGCAGAATACCAGCTCACTTTTCTCCAAAAGAAAAGAAATTGTTAATAGAGAAAAATTTTAACTTTTCATGGATTACAAATTGTTTGTTTCATACTGGAAATAATCAAGTTATGCGAAGATGTGTAAGAGAAGATGAGACTTATGATATCTTGCATACTTTCCATGATGAGCCATGATGGGGACATTTTCTAGCAAAGAGAACATCAATGAAGGTTCTTACAATGGGGTACTACTGGCCAACGTTACACAAGGATGTTGTGGCCTATAGAAGGAAATGTGGCAGATGCAAATGTATGGGAAAACTAACCAATTCAGATGAAATGCCACTATATCCACAGGTAATAGTCACCCCTTTTGATAAGTGGGGAATGGGTTTTGTAGGAAAAATTGATCCACCATCAAATGGCAAGTCATACATTCCAGTTTGCATAGATTATGTAACAAAATGGGTTGAGGTAAAAGCTATGACTCATGCTAAAGATAATAAGGTTGAATTTCTATATGAACAAATTTTCATTAGATTTGGAGTTCGCAAAGAGCTTGTAACTAATTAGGGAGTGCAGTTCACATCCAATTTGATCACTGCACTAATGAATGACTATAAAATCAAACATAGGAAGTCTAGCCCCTATCATCCTCAAGCCAATGGTCAGGCAGAGGTTACAAACAGGGAAATTGAGGTGATCCTAACAAAGAAAGTGCAGCTCCATAGAAAAGATTGGAGCAGTAGACTTCCTGAAGCAGTCTGGGCCTACAGAACTACATTGAAGACAATAACTAGGTTTACACCTTTTGAGTTGCTTTATGGGAAAACAGCCATGTTGCCCATAGAATTTGAGCACAAAACTTTGAGGATAGCTCTTGAACTCAATATGGGAATATCTAAAGCACAGAAGGAATGACTCCTGTAGCTAAATACTTTGGACGAAATGAGAAAAGTTTCCCTGCAGTATACCGAAGCGGTCCAACAGCAAAGGAAGAAATGGCATGATCAACACATCAAAACCAAGCAATTTTTTGCTAGTGATTAGGCTCTAATATATGATTTCAGATATCAAGAAAACCAAGGTAAGCTCACAACACGTTGGCTTGGTCCCTATGATGTTGAGAATGTGTTCGACAACAGAGCTGTACAGCTGGCGACAATTGATCTAGTCCATTTCAAATTGCTAGTTAATGGCCACTGACTCTAGTTGTACCATAAACCAATATCAAAGAAAGAATTCATATAGCAGTTCATTCAGGATCCTCCCGCTACTCTTCTTGTAGCCGAAGGCTTTAGCCTTTCTCCTGTAGCTTCACCATAATTTTAAAAAAGCATGCTCATAATAAAGGTTTTCTTTTTAAGGAAACACTTTTTCTCCATTCTCACTTGTCGCCACATCCCAATTTTCTATCTTCCATCTATCCATCCCATCCATCCATTCCATCCATTCATTTCGTCCACCCACGTCACCCATCTACCTCATCCATCTGCATCACCTTTCATTATGATATCATTCCCAACTGTCACCTCATGAAGACGCTGTCATCTTTCTTCACATGTACACGCAATTATCAAAGGTATGCCATATCTTTTGTTATCACATATTTGATTTATTTTATTCTATTGATTTACTGCTATGCCTATACCGGTCACTATTACTTGATCTTTGCCTATTTTTTAGTACATGTGAGGACACATGTTATACTCTAAGTAGGGGGTGGGGTAATCCACCTTTTAAAACCTTTCCTTTCGCCGCTGCCACAATTGTGCAAATAACCTTTCTTTATTACTTTTCTGGTACCTTCCAAATATGATTGCCTGTCCTTTTCATTTGCATATTTTTCTTGTAAATTACAATCAAAACTGCTTGTTCAAAAAGTTCATTTTTGGAAAAGGGAGAAATGTGACGGCACGATAGAAAGAAAAAAACTAGAACAGAAAGGGAATTAGAGAGGAAATTTTTTGAATTTTTAGTAGTGAGTTGCGTTCAGCCAGGGGAAAAACTGTGAACATGGGTGGTCAGCTGGTGTGACATGAGCCTGTAGCTCATGAATTATTATTGTAAAATCCTCAAACAGTCCAGGAATTCAACCTCTGTGGATGGTTAAACTACTTGAGTTTAAATGCTTTTGATGAGGAGGCTGCTGGAGAATTTTTGAGAACCCTTTCTGAAGACAAAATTGCAGAAGTAACCGAGCTTCCAGCCATTGGAGAAAATTTTTCTTCAGATGCTGCTTTTGCAAGGGCTGAATTCTCAATACCCACTGATGGACCTTTGGAAGTCTCCAAGCAGGGATGCAAACATGTATCATTTCCTCCTCCTTATTCAAAATACATTGCTTACATAATCAGGTATTTAACCTATGAAGGTCATTTCTCCTACCTGCATTCTTATCATTTCAAATTATTAAGTCATATGAGGCATGGGTTAGATGTAAATGTTCTACATTTCTTGTTAAAATTTTTGGAACAAAGTGCCCACAGAACCCAGCAAGGGAAAGATAATTCTATTGCTCACCATGGCCTTATCAAATTATTGATTGAACGCTCTTTAAGAGATGTCTCACCTCTTT
>VDFB02288085.1:0-39571 GCA_007258455.2 Sequoia sempervirens | reverse complement strand
ATCACCTTCCCATGGAATGACAAACTTCTGTGCTGGAATACCAGGAAATGCTGGACAGGGGCCTTGCATAACTCTCTTTCATTCTCATTTGGTATTCTGGTATTCTTCTATCTCTATGTAGAATACCAAATGAAAATGAAAGAGAGTTATGCAAGGCCCCTGTCCAGCATTTCCTGGTATTCCAGCATAGAAGTTTATCATTCCATGGGAAGGTGATGGTGAAAGTTTTCTATGAAAAGCTCCACTTTTGTATTCACTGATTTATTATTGCTATGTTTGCCTCTACAAAACTCTCCTTGCTCCATTTCATCACCATACCCATCATTCACATTGCCTCTACAATCGCTATCTTAAGGGTTAGGGCTAGTGTTAGGGTTAGGATGTGGATTAGGTTTATCATCACGAATAGGATTAGGGTTAGGGTTAGGATTAAGGTTAGGGTTAGGGTTAGGGTTAAGGTTATGGTTATGGTTAGGGATAGGTTTATTAATGATAAAGTATAGTAATTTGGTGAGGATTAGAGTTAAAATTGGGATTAGGGTTGGGGTTATCATCATGAATAGGTTTATGATCACGAATAGGGATTTGGGTTAGTGTTAGGGTTAGGATTAGTGTTAGGGTTAGTGTTAGATTTAGGGTTAGGGTTAGGGTTATGGTTAGGGTTAGGGTTATAGTTATCATTACGGATAGGATTATCATCACGAATAGCATTAGCGTTAGGGTTAGTGTTAGGGTTAGGATTTGGATTAGGTTTATCATCACAAATAGGATTAGGGTTAGGGCTGTGGTTAGGTTTAGGGTTAGATTTATCATCATGAATAGGGATTAGGAATAGGGTTATGGTTATGGTTATGGTTAGGGATAAGTTTATAAATGATAAAATATAATAATTTGGTTAGGGTTAGAGTTAAAATTGGGATAGGCTTGGGGTTATCATCACGAATAGGTTTATCCTCATGAATAAGGATTATGGTTAGGGTTAGTGTTAGGGTTAGGGTTAGAGTCAGGGTTATGTTTATTGTTATGGTTACAGTTAGGGTTATCATCACAGATAAGATTATCATCATTAATAGGATTAGGGTTAGGGTTAGTGTTAGGGTTAGGATTAGGGTTATGTTTATCATCAAAAATAGGATTAGGGTTAGGGTAAGGATTAAGGTTAGGGGTAGGGTTAGTGTTAGGGTTAGGGTTAGGGTTAGGGTAAGGATTTCTGTTAGGGTTGGGGTTATCATCACGAATAGGTTTAACATCTCGAATAGGGATTAGGGTTAGCGTTAGGTTTAGGGTTAAGGGTATGGTTAGGGATTGGTTTATAAATGATAAAATATAGTAATTTGGTTAGGGTTAGATTTAAAATTGGGATTAGGGTTGGGTTTATCATCAAAAAAAAATTTATCATCATGAATATGGATTAGGCTTAGGGTAAGGGTTAGGATTAGGGTTAGGTTTAGTGTTAGGGTTAGGGTTAAGGTTAGCGTTATGGTTATGGTTAGGGATATGTTTATAAATGATAAAAAATAGTAATTTGTTTAGGGTTACAATTAAAATTGGGATTAGGGTTGGGGTTATCATCATGAATAGGAATTCAAGTTAGGGTTAGGGTTAGGGTTAGGGTTGCGGTAAGGATTAGGGTTAAGGTTACTGTTAGGATTAGAGTTAAGGTTATGGTTATTATTATGTTTATGGTTATGGTTAGGGTTAGGGTTAGAGTTAGGTTTAGGGTTAGGGTTGGGGTTATGGATAGGGTTAGGGTCAGGGTTCTCATCGTGAATATGCTTATCATCATGAATAGGATTAGGGTTAGGATTAGGGTGAGGGTTAGCGTTAGGGTTAGGATTAGGATTAGGTTTATCATCACAAATAGGATTAGGGTTAGGGTTAGGATTAGAATTAGGGTTAGGGTTATGGTTAGGCTTAGGGCTAGGGTTTTCATCACAAATAGTTTTATCCTTACAAATAGGGATTATAGTTAGGGTTACGGTTAAGGTTAGGGTTAGGATTAGGGTTAGGTTTATCATCACAAATAAGTTTCATCATCTTAAATAGGATTACGGTTAGGGTTAGGATTCAGGTTAGGGTTAGGATTAGGGTTATGGTTACGATTAGGGTTATCATCACGAATAGGTTTATTGGCGTGAATAGGGATTAGGGTTAGGGTTAGTGTTAGGGTTAGGGTTAGCATTCGAGTTATGGTTATTGTTAGTTTTTTTATTAATATAACTAATAATATAATAAAATAATATAGTATAATTATATCTTTATTCATGTTAGGTTTATTTTAAAATTTAAGATATATAAATTACAATGATATATATCGAGGTGTTTAATTTTTTAATTTAATATATCTATATTAAAATTGAATGATGAAAAATTAAATGCCTTGATATATCTCAGTGTAATTTATATATCTTAAATTTAAGATATATATGCTAGTACTACTTACCAATTCTATTAAGCAATGCATTTAAACAAAATTGGTATCCTACCTCTTATTTGTATGTGAAATACAATACTTAAAAATTAGCAAAATATTTATTAAGGATCCTAAAATTCCACACAGGGCACAATACATTAAATCTGACATCTATAGAAGTAATCTACTAAGGACTAAAAATCTGCTTGAGATTTTTTAGTTTACTAAATCCTTCAACATATGAAACATATAGATGAAAAAAAGATCAACAAAATCAATCAAATTATATAGCTAGAAATGATTTTCCTTGAGTTTCAAAAAAGCCTACATAAAAAAAACTAGTCGGTCTAAGGATATTATCAATCAGTTTTTCAAAATTTTGGCACATTTTGCTTATTTATGTACTCCTAAAATCCATTTTATCAGCCCTTCAATCTATATTTTTTCACAATTGTTTATATCTGCTTAGGGTAAGGAAAGAATTCAAATGAATACCAAAGGACTAGTCATGACCCAAGGTTGACCAGATATATGAAGAGAGATCAACTCCTATGTATGGAGGAGAGTGTGTATCCCCTCCTTTGGACTGTAGGTAGTTGATTCATGCATATTCTAATACTTTGCATATATGTTTAAATACCGACTATCCTTGTGACTTGTAGAATCCTTTGCAAGTGAAACAAAATTGTCATAGAACTTTGCTCTCTACACTATGTAACAAAACCTTTCAACAAAACCTTATTGGATCGTCTCATAAAATCCATTATGCTATCATCAAAAGTCATTATTCACTAATGAAGAACCTGCATAACCTTTGACTATTATTTTGATAATCTTTGTGATTATCCCTTCACTTAATGAATATAACGACTGTTGTTGCCAACATGTAGCCTCTATCTTTCCTATATTTTTTCCTTCAATCTAGTGTTCAAAGGTTCAAAGGTTCAAATTCTTTGTTGAATAAATCCTGAGAAATATCCTTCATCTCTGCACTGAAGATCAAGAGGTCCCTCTAGAATGTCAAGGTCGACATAGGCGGTAACCATGAACACATTAGAATCTACTGAATATGAACTACATGTCAAAATTATTTTGCGAAGTTTCAAAAAAACTTGTTTATGATTAGGCTCTTCCTTCTTCTTATCCTTGGATTTCGAACAAGATGTATCAACTTTCATCAATGTTTGACAAAAATCGCTCCTCAGATTTCCCTTTCATATAGAATTGTTGAGGCATTCCCTTCAAGGAAAACATTTGAACTTTGCAATGAATTGAATCCTTGTATTCAACTTTATCAAGGTAAGTATCATCCACAAGAGAGTGTTCTCTTCAAAAATGATCATGAAGGAGCTCCCGCTAAAAATAAATACCATGGCAACTCACATTAGAAACCCAATTTCCTTAAACTTTGTGCTCAAACTTTGGATGTGGTGTATCCTTCAACCAAGCCCAATCAATTTGTTTCTCTTTCACATTCTCTATGTGGCCATTTTATCCTTTTTCCATTTCTATGGAATGCAACATAGCCACCATAAAACAACATTTCATCTTTTTTAATTTTCTTTTCAATCATCTATTATACCAATAATCAAAAACTTGGCAAAACATTGATATCTCCTCTTAACCTAAATCCATCTAGTAATATTTTCCTTGATCCTTCGAATAGAAGACATGCCATAGACCTTTGTGTAGGCATCAAGCCTTTGAGAAAACTCCTTGAATTCCATTTCTTCATCTGCAATAAAGGAACTTTGAATTATTGATATTTGGATATATATTTTTAGACAGTATATATGCAACCATACGTGTCTGTGCAAGTTAAGTAGAATACAAAAGAGCATAACCATTACACAAAGGGAAGTTGTGCATAGAAGTGCATTTTATCATGAGTTTCTAAACCTTCTCAACCATCTCTTTTGTGCATATCCTCCATGCAATGTTTAATTTGATGGATGAGTAGAGATATCCCATGTACAAGCACTATGAGAAAAAAATGCGTGACACCTGATCATCTCTCTTAGCAAATAAACTTTTGACCAGACATTCTTAAAGCTTTGTGGAATCCACAACCTCTGTGTCATGTCTTTGAAATCATTGATGTGATCTAAATTTTGTTTGCACAATCTTCTTGTGTGTCATGTCTTCACTTGGTTGCTTTGACACGAAAAAATATTCTTGAGGATCTCTACTACCAGATTGACTATGCATGGTGAGCACATACCCACAACTTTTTTTCTTCTTATCCTACAATGTGACATATTTTTTGGAATGAGGTGGCTAGGGATAACAGTGAGCCTTTATGCCAAACTCTTAGAAAAACTTTGACATTCAACCAAACTGTAGAAATTCTTAGGTAATGTGATTGAAATGCTCAAATCTTTTCGAAAGAAGACATTTTCAACTCTTCCCTTTATGCATGTCTTTTTCTACTTGGAAAGGTCTCTTTCTTTACTGTTATACAGTCTTGTGCCCCTTCAGAATATCATGCTTCATTTTTATCCTGCTTTGACCCAATTATTCCCTCACACCCATGTCAACACCACTATAAAGATGATGTTATAGAGAAAAGACATCATCACACTAGAAAACGTCTTAACCAACCCAACATCTTGATGAAGAAAGAACAACTACAAGTCACTCTCAAAGACCAATAACTTCCACCTTAGTTAAGCTATCTATTGTGTGATTCATCAAAAGACTAGGTTGCCTCCTACTATTGTAACACAAAATGTTTGTCATGATGTAGGTTAGATAAGCCTATGGTGTCCTTTTTTTCGTAGTCAATTTACCGACAATAAGAAAGGAAATAGACTTAGAAAAAGCTTTGCCAAAATGATGTGGGACCTATTTCCCTCAAATGTAGATAGACAATGCAAGGCTTTTATAACATCCTATCTACATTGGTTAGTAACTGAGTCTAGGAGTTTAACAATGGTAGATATTGTTCTAGAAGGTCTAATGCTAATTTTACCCTTTTTCTCAACTAGATAGCAAAAGCAATGTGGCTACAGTTGGTTGAAATCTCTTCAAACCCCCAACCAACAATAGAAAACCAATTTAAAGAATTGTCTTGAAAGTGCTTTTGGTTTGAAGATCACACATTGTCACAATTCTGTATGTTCATCATACACTGTCCTCTCCTAGGAAAGGAATCTTCGATTAAAGACTTTGAGAACAATGTTTTTGTAGATTTGTAGAAGGATAATTATTTCCCAATTGCATTTCAAGTATCAACCATTCCTTAACCCCCACAATCATATAACCCTTGAAACCATGAAACACTTTAATTAGACTATCTCTTAACTGTCCTTTTTCCTGTAAATGACCATACTATAAAAATTTTTCTCTTTAATCAATATAAGAAATCTAGTGAAGACTATTTTAAGCCAAAGGACGCTTCTCCTAAATTTACCCAAGAATTTTCTTATAATATCATAATTTATTAAAAATTTACCTATAATTCTAAAACATGCATACATAAAGTGTGAAATTTTAATATAACATACCTTCTTACTAAATCTATAGTTCATTCTATGATATAGGGTTATTTTTCCTTACTAGAAATATAGATTTCAAGTAGACAATCTCCTATCCATAATGTATAGCTAGCTCTAGAATGTCTAGAATGAGGTCCATTATTAAGATTATGAAGTAAAAATGTAGTGTCATGAACACATAGGAACAATTATAATTTGTTGGATTACAAATAAATAATTTAAAAGGTTAAATATTATTTGAGAAATCCATTCATAAGAACAAAATATCCTAGATTTTAGTGTTTTGAGGGTAACTCAAGGTTAAGAATCCATAATCAAATCATTGTAAAAAAATGCCTTGATACATTTATGTGGTTCTAATATTGTTAAAATACGTCAAATAAAAGGTTTCTTATAAAATTTCTTATTTGCAAAGTAAGTTCAAGTGGTTGACAACAAAGGCCTCAAAAACTCTTAAACAAAGACAACTAGTAAGTTTAGGCCCAAATACCTCCAAAATATCAATAAAATTATTTATAATAGTAATCAAGAGAAAGGGTCGACCTAACTTGATCACCTTTGATTAAGTAATTCATAAGTAAACGTATTTAAATCAAAAATATGAAGGAAAGCGCTTATCTTTAGTGTTGGTACCAAATACATTGTTGATTGAGCTTTCACGCCAACATCATGTATACAAAGAGCCACCATTGTCATGAAATATAATGCAAAAAAACTTAACATGCAATGCTTAAAATTGATACTTTACATGCCTTTTCTCTCTATCTCCAAAACCTCGTGTTTTTCAGTCTCCTGCCCTTCTTGTGCAATTTCTTTCTTTCTCCTTTCTTTCCTTACCATTTTCTACAAAATCCCTCTTCCTCACACCATACTCTACATTCTCTTTTCCACGTAGGTAGAGAGGATGATGAAAAAAATCGAGTGCCACCACATTTGCTTGAGTTCCTAAAGCATTAGCATACTTCCCATACCTTCATCCAACTTTGTCTCCCAATGTTTTTTATTGATATGTTATTTTATTTATTTATTCTATTATCCACCCAATGTCAATGTGAAAGGGTCTTATTTTACAGGGACGTGACACAAGCTTGTTAATTTGTGAATAAGGTGTCCTAGCCATGTATTCAAACACAATGAATTTATAAAACCATCTAAATTAAACAATCCTACTAAAATAAAACATCTTACTCTCATTTTATAATGCCAAATGGTGAGAAAATTTGCAAATAACAATAGTATCAGTATAAGCATGCAATGTATAAATTTGAATAATCCAATGAAAGGTACATGTGATTAACCATTAAATTTGAATTAGAATATGGATAGTGATGAGCCCAAAATGTGCCCATAAGTGTGGATATTATGATGAACTTTTAATACCTTTACTTTTGTTATTCGTGGTTGTTTAAACTCTGTTGAAACCTTTTATTGGGATATCCTGTAGCAAAATATTTTCATATTCCTACAGCTTATTGTGTTGACTTGACTGCATTTATTACCCCGTTGACTCTCTAAATGACTGGTATATCGCATATAGTTTTTGAATGATGAAATATATTTAAATGTGTGATTAATGAATGGATATTATGTATGTACCATGCACCTTTTCTTTCACATCTGTTACCTTGTGTTTCGCAAGGTTGTTGAAGAAAGTATGATCGAGTCAAGCGCAATCGATCTCGGCCTTGCAGTAAAGTCCATTTCCTGCACGACTTCAGGGAAGCTCTGGCGAAGACTCTTTGATCGAGACCGTTGGAAAGGATTTTTAATGATAGTTAATCTGGAAAGAGTGGAGCACTAGATTCTCTCTGGATCGGGTTGAACGGATAAATTTATTTATAAAGTTTGTTCCTTGATTCTGGGATACACTTTACTTCCACATCTTTCTTTGATAGGGTTAGTTAGTTAGTTGTTCTCCTAGTTTTAAATAAAGTACTACTCCTGCACGAGTGAGGAAGGAGATGATAGTTAGAAGTAAGATAGAAGCATAGTGGTAGAGATATAGCTGATTTAATGTAATAATGAAAAGCAGAATCTATATGACAAAAAATAGAGTTTGTTGTTAAGTTTCCATATCAACAAAGCAATGTATACCATTCTGTTTTCATGAATAAAGTTTGATGAAGTTCTGAGTATAGCACTTGCATAACTAGTAGATGCTTGATAAAGGGGCCCACTTAGTAAGTATCTGTAGTTAGTTAGTTAGCTGTTATTTTATGTTGATCATCAGTTAGCTTTCATCTTTGAAGTTTCCATACAAACTCAGTCTTGTATTGCTCTTGTAGCATTGGGAATGCATCCCTGTGCCTGTTCCTGGAGCATAAGGCCAGTTCATAGTCTGTGTTCCAGTCATAGTTGTTATGGTTTCTATTTTAGTCAAATCATGGTTGAGTTAAAAGAACTTTGCATTACCTTTCTGTAGCGTAGATAGAATTCCTTCCAAGTATTTATTTCTGTTAAGTCGTAACTGAAACTAGTTCTTAGTGCATATACTATGTCGTGCCATTTAAAGTATACGTTCCCTAGTTTGATAACTAAATGAACGTCCATAAAGAGATATTAGTCACCTGCTAGAATGTCCAATTCCCAGGAAAGGTTTTACAGTGATTTTCATATCCTTTTGTGGGCGTGACCATTTTTGGCGCCACTGTCGAGGAAGGTGTCAATCTAAGAACTTGCTAAAGTCATTGTTAACAATAGTTTAGTCAGTTGTTTAAGTATTTTCAAGTTCTTTTTAAATACCATCTATTCTATTGAATGCATAGAAGAAGAAGAGACGCACTAGGAAGGATCCTCCCTGAAAACCTGTTTGTTGAACTACCATTCAACCCAGCTGACACAGAACCTGAGGAAAACCCATTCACTCTATTATTCGAGCAAGCCAACATGGCAAATAACCCACCTAATCCACCTCCTGCTTTTGAGTTTCCCATTGTTCCCGAACAAGATACTGACAATCTTAAGAATATACCTTCTTCACTACTTCCAAAATTCTATGGCCTAGTCACAGAGGACACTAAAACTTTCCTGTTTGAGTTTGATATCCTCTGTCGTAGTTATGACTATACCTCAAATGCTCACAAACTGAAATTGTTTCCTTCCACCTTGAAGGAAGGAGCTCTCAGATGGTTCATGAGTCTGAGAAGAGGTGTTGTAGATAGTTGGGTAGCCATGCAAACCAAATTCCTTAAGAAATAAAAGGAATATTGTAAAAGTGGCAGTAAGTGAGACGATATATTCAGGATTCAGCAGAAGGAAGATGAAAGTTTGGAGGATTATATTTTAAGATTCCTGTTTTCTCTGAAAAAGAACTCAAACCATACTCTCAATGAAGACTCTCAGAAACTACTTTTCTAAGAGGAATCAGTGATGCCTGTATAGACGCTCTGGACCTGATGGGAGGAGGTGATATAACCCAACTGCCTTGGGATGATATTAAGAAAGTATGTCTTAATTACTCCCATGAAAATGTGACGAAGGGTAGAGGTTATCAAGCTACAGTGGGTAAGTCTTCTTCCGATGGAGTTTCCAGGATGGAGTTAACAAATTTGCTATCTGAATTCAAATAGGATATCATGAATAATATGGCTACACAACTAGACACTATGCAAGCTCGAAAAAATCATAAGGCGGCCGAGGTAGTTTTGGTCAAGTTCTGTCCATACTGTAGACAGAAGAAAATGTGACTGCAGATGTAAGATGGTGGCTAATCTGGAAGTTAAGCAATTACCTACTGACTTTAAGCTAGTAGAAAGTGATGATGATCAAGTGTTCTTTGTTGCACAAAGGAGACCATGGGCTCAAAGACAAGGTATGCTTCAAGATCCTTTGACTTTTGGTAATCCTTATTCTGGCTATAATAATCAATGGCAACCTACATATGGACCACCACCACCTTGGAATACATCTCAACCAAGTTGGCCTAATTATCAAATCCCACAATGGTAATCTCCTCAAGGAGGTTGGCAGCAGCCACAAGGACAATGGACCCCACCTCATGGTAACTGGTAGTAGAATCCTCAATGGAGAGGTCCTCAGCAATGGCAAAACCAGTCCCCTGGGTTCCTGCAACTTCCACAGCCACAACCACAGGCCCTCATGCCACCTCCTGCAACACCTGCCACAAATACTGGCCCTCCAAAACAAATGTCTATGCCTACCCAGCCATTTCCAAATCTCAATAATAAGCAACAGTAGCAGCCACAGTAGCCTATGTATCTTGCTGAAGCCAACCAATATCAAGTTTATGCCTTAAACATTAATGATATCCTTTTAAGGTTTTGAACCACTCTACCTGCTCCACAACCACCTCTAATTACTGAAATACTAGATTCTCCTCTTGAAGAATCTACTACACATGTTGTTCCTACTGAGCATATGTCTATAACTAATATAGTTTCTAAGGAGCCTATTTTTCAAAATCAAGACAAACCACCTTTTCCTACGAGGTTGCAAAGTACTGCATTTAAATCCATGAAAGAACCCACTTTTGACGTTTTTGGATCAGCTTAAAAATGTTCAAATTCAAATCCCTTTATTTTAGGCTATTCAAGATGTTCCCATTTTTGGAAAAGCTATTAAAGAGGCATGTTTGAAGAAGCCTGGATGGAAGAAAAAGGATCCCCAAACAATTCATGTCTTATGGAAATTGGTTGATATAATGTTAGGAAATGCAGTCATTCCAAAGTATATTGACCCTGGAAGTCCTGTAGTGCAAATACATATAAATGGCCAAATTGTGAAAAATATTTTTATTGACTCAGGTGCTACCATTAATGTCATGACAAAGCATACTATGGACTCCTTGAACATTATAAACATTAGGTCTACACCTATAGTTCTGTATCTTGTAGATAGCTCCACAGTTAAACCCAATGGAATGATGGAAGATGTAATTGTCACTTTTGAATCTTGGGAGTATCCAACTAATTTCACAATATTATCAGTTAAGGAAACTTTAGGAGGGTATCCAGTTATCCTTGGTAGACCATGGTTAGCCACTGCTGATGCTTTTATAGGATGTCATTCTGGAGATATGACCATTTCTGATGGACAGTCCACAAAAAAATTGGCTTTGTATCTACCTGCTATACCTCAACCAGATTTGTCCCAATCTATTTGGCTAGATGTGGGGGAAGAAACTGAAGAAGCCAATTCGTTGGTTCAATTAATGATGCTTCAAAATGATCTATTCTCACAACTTCAGAATGAGGATGCCTTACTTTTTCAAATTTTGTAGTTTAACTCTGATACGGATAGTTCATCTGATCAAAATAGTAGCCATCTACAATGTTTCCTGCAACAACTAAATTCTGAGTGCTCGTTGCTTAAAATTCCTACAATTTTTCATAACTTGCTTCCACAAGAGGTACAAACATCACCTATAGATTCTATGAGTAATCTCACTAAGCAGATAGAATTGTCTCCAGGTCACTGTTTGAATATCAATAGCAAGATGTCACAATCCCAATAGGCTGTCTTATTAAAAATGCTACAAGATCAGCATAAAGCTTTTGCATGGGAATATGGGGACATGCAAGGAATAGATCCTCCAATTTTTACTCACAAGATCTATATCAAAGAAGATTGTTTACCAGTTAGGCAGCCTCAAAGAAGAGTAAATCCAACACTTAGGGAAATAGTAAAAAATGAGATTCAAAAGTTGCTTGATGCTAGCTTTATTTACCCAATCTCTGATAGTCAGTGGGTTTCTCCATTAGTTATTGTCCCTAAGAAAGGTGGAAAATGGAGAGTGTGTGTAGATTACAGAGAGTTGAACACTACCACTAAAAAAGAACACTTTCCACTACCATTTTTAGACCAAGTACTAGACTCACTGTCTAGCAAAAGCTAATTTTCCTTTTTGGATGGTTACAGTGGGTACAATCAGATAAAAATTGCCCCTGAAGATTAAGATAAGACCACTTTTACCTATCCATGGGGAACATTTGCTTACTCGGTCTTGCGTTTTGTTCTATGCAATGCACCAACATTTCAGAGAGCAGTAATTAGTATCTTTGCTGATATATCTCATGACTATATGGAGATTTATATGGATGATTTCACTACCTATGGAGTCACATTTGAAGAAGCACTGGTGAATTTAGAAAAAGTATTGAAAAGGTGCAGAGAGCAAAATTTGTCTCTAAACAGTGAAAAATATTTTCTAATGATGGAAGAAGGTATTGTTCTAGGCCATCATATTTCCAAAAATAGAATTCAGGTTGATCATGCTAAAATTGAAGTTATTCAGAATTTACAAACTCCTACAAAACAAAAGGATGTCAGAAGCTTCCTTGGCCATGCAGGGTATTATAGAAGGTTTATAAAAGATTTCAGTAAAATTTCCAGTCCACTTTATGCCTTATTAACTAAGGATTCTCAATTTGAGTGGACAGAGGCCTGTAAAAAATCTTTCCTGCAACTAAAAGACTTGCTTACTAAAACCCCTGTTCTTCAAGGTCCAAAATGGAATTTTCTATTTCACATACATACTGATGCCCCTGATTTTGGTATAGGGGCAGTCTTAAGTCAAAAATAAAATTCAATTGAGCATGCTATCTATTTTATTAGCAAGAACCTTCAAGGCCCTGAGCTAAATTATAATGTTACAGAAAAGGAATTGCTCGCAGTAGTGTATGCTTTGAATAAGTTTAGGCTTTATGTCACAAGTTATCAGATATTTGTTCACACTGACCATGCAACAATCAGGTATCTGATGAACAAACCTGCCATCTCTGGTAGATTGGCAAGATAGCTCCTGTTGTTACAAGAATTTGACATTACAATCATTGATAAACTAGGAAGAGCTAATATTGTGGCTGACTTTTTATCAAGACTTCAAATAGATGCACCTGCTAAACACGAGGTCATTGATGATAGGTTCCCAAATGAACAATTATTTTCCATTGCTACACATACTCCATGGTATGCGGCCATTGCCAATTATCTAGCAGCAAGCAGAATACCAGCTCACTTTTCTCCAAAAGAAAAGAAATTGTTAATAGAGAAAAATTTTAACTTTTCATGGATTACAAATTGTTTGTTTCATACTGGAAATAATCAAGTTATGCGAAGATGTGTAAGAGAAGATGAGACTTATGATATCTTGCATACTTTCCATGATGAGCCATGATGGGGACATTTTCTAGCAAAGAGAACATCAATGAAGGTTCTTACAATGGGGTACTACTGGCCAACGTTACACAAGGATGTTGTGGCCTATAGAAGGAAATGTGGCAGATGCAAATGTATGGGAAAACTAACCAATTCAGATGAAATGCCACTATATCCACAGGTAATAGTCACCCCTTTTGATAAGTGGGGAATGGGTTTTGTAGGAAAAATTGATCCACCATCAAATGGCAAGTCATACATTCCAGTTTGCATAGATTATGTAACAAAATGGGTTGAGGTAAAAGCTATGACTCATGCTAAAGATAATAAGGTTGAATTTCTATATGAACAAATTTTCATTAGATTTGGAGTTCGCAAAGAGCTTGTAACTAATTAGGGAGTGCAGTTCACATCCAATTTGATCACTGCACTAATGAATGACTATAAAATCAAACATAGGAAGTCTAGCCCCTATCATCCTCAAGCCAATGGTCAGGCAGAGGTTACAAACAGGGAAATTGAGGTGATCCTAACAAAGAAAGTGCAGCTCCATAGAAAAGATTGGAGCAGTAGACTTCCTGAAGCAGTCTGGGCCTACAGAACTACATTGAAGACAATAACTAGGTTTACACCTTTTGAGTTGCTTTATGGGAAAACAGCCATGTTGCCCATAGAATTTGAGCACAAAACTTTGAGGATAGCTCTTGAACTCAATATGGGAATATCTAAAGTACAAAAGGAATGACTCATGTAGCTAAATGCTTTGGACGAAATGAGAAAAGTTGCCCTGCAGTATACCGAAGCGGTCCAATAGCAAAGGAAGAAATGGCATGATCAACACATCAAAACTAAGCAATTTTTTGCTAGTGATTAGGCTCTGTTATATGATTCCAGATATCAAGAAAACCAAGGTAAGCTCACAACACGGTGGCTTGGTCCCTATGAAGTTGAGAATGTGTTCGACAACGGAGCTGTACAGCTGGCGACAATTGATCTAGTCCATTTCAAATTGCTAGTTAATGGCCACTGACTCCGATTGTACCATAAACCAATATCAAAGAAAGAATTCATGTAGCAGTTCATTCAGGCTCCTCTCGCTACTCTTCTTGTAGCCGAAGGCTTTAGCCTTTCTCCTGTACCTTCACCATAATTTTGAAAAAGCATGCTCATAATAAAAGTTTTCTTGTTAAGGAAACCCTTTTTCTCCATTCTCACTTGTCGCCACATCCCACTTTTCTATCTTCCATCTATCCATCCCATCCATCCATTCCATCCATTCATCTCGTCCACCCACATCACCCATCCACCTCATCCATCTGCATCACCCTTCATTATGATATCATTCCCAACTGTCACCTCATGAAGACGCTGTCATCTTTCTTCACACGTACACACAATTATCAAATGTACACCATATCTTTTGTTATCACATATTTAATTTATTTTATTCTATTGATTTACTACTATGCCTGTACCGGTCACTATTACTTGATCTTTGCCTATTTTTTAGTACATGTGAGGACACATGTTATACTCTAAGTAGGAGGTGGGGTAATCCACCTTTTAAAACCTTTCCTTTCGCCTCTGCCACAACTGTGCAAATAACCTTTCTTTATTACTTTTCTGGTACCTTCCAAATATGATTGCCTGTCCTTTTCATTTGCATATTTTTCTTGTAAATTACAATCAAAACTGCTTGTTCAAAAAGTTCATTTTTGGAAAAGGGAGAAATGTGACAGCACGATAGAAAGAAAAAAACTAGAACAGAAAGGGAATTAGAGAGGAAATTTTTTGAATTTTTAGTAGTGAGTTGCGTTCAGCCAGGGGAAAAACTGTGAACATGGGTGGTCAGCTGGTGTGACATGAGCCTGTAGCTCATGAATTATTATTGTAAAATCCTCAAACAGTCCAGGAATTCAACCTCTGTGGATGGTTAAACTACTTGAGTTTAAATGCTTTTGATGAGGAGGCTGCTGGAGAATTTTTGAGAACCCTTTCTGAAGACAAAATTGCAGAAGTAACCGAGCTTCCAGCCATTGGAGAAAATTTTTCTTCAGATGCTGCTTTTGCAAGGGCTGAATTCTCAATACCCACTGATGGACCTTTGGAAGTCTCCAAGCAGGGATGCAAACATGTATCATTTCCTCCTCCTTATTCAAAATACATTGCTTACATAATCAGGTATTTAACCTATGAAGGTCATTTCTCCTACCTGCATTCTTATCATTTCAAATTATTAAGTCATATGAGGCATGGGTTAGATGTAAATGTTCTACATTTCTTGTTAAAATTTTTGGAACAAAGTGCCCACAGAACCCAGCAAGGGAAAGATAATTCTATTGCTCACCATGGCCTTATCAAATTATTGATTGAACGCTCTTTGAGAAATGTCTCACCTCTTTTCTGGCAACAATTCGTTGCCCAAAAGAGCTTGCAAATTCTACAACCCCCTAGGGTACTTACCCCATGGCCTCAGAAAAAGAAAAAACAAATTGCATCTACCAGTAGAAGAATAGGGCAAGGGTCATATACTCCTGTAGCATCTAGTCATGCAGTTCTCACACCTAAATCCTCTACTAGGGTACAAAATAGGTCTGCCACTAAGAGAGAGAGAAGGGAAAAACAAAGGTAGAAGGGTCCCCAGAATCTGACCCTTGTTCTCAGAAAAGACAATGCCCTTCTCCTGCAGCATCTTCCCCTACAGTCGTCTCTCCTACAACAACACCTGTAGCTATCACTAGTTCACCATCATCCTCTGGTAGGGCAGAACCCTCTAGGCAGACCAGAAAGAGGAATGCTACTAGAACACCTCTTGTAGCCGCACCAGTGCCAAGAAGCGTTTCCATAAGGAAACAATGTAAGACCTCCCCTGCTTCACCTCAACCAGAGGTTATTGTAATTTTAAAAAAGTCTGTTGAGTCTGAATTTGGTGTTTCTCTGAATGTGTCCGAGAATGCTAAACAGAGTTCATTCATTCCTGAAGAGGAACGTGTTGAGACAAAATAAATGAGGCATAATGAAAAAGGGTTACCAAGTCTTGATGACTTGGCTACCGCTGCTATGCAATTTTTGGAGGATGCACAGTCTTCTCCACCGTAGCAATCAAAATTCATCTTACAGCAAAAGCAGGAACAAACTAAACAATTGGATGTGCCTAGTGAAGCTACATTTCCCCCTGCAACTTGTAAAGCCATTGTTGTTTATAAGAAGATATTTTTTATTGAGTTTCTGGAATATGACAAAGCTAACTGGGAACTAGTTACATTGCAAACCCTGACTTTCCGCCATATAGCTCATACTGACATGCAACAAAGTCTATGGGACGTAGAAAGGAAGAAACTAAAAAAAGGAAATTGAAAGTCGGAAATAAGAAATTTCTGAGTTAAAAGCAAAAATGGATGAAATGTTAAAAGTAATTGGTCATATTATGGAATGCAAACCACCACCCAAAGTTTATGCTATGTGCCTTAAGGAACAATTCTTATGGTTCCAACTAATGATAATTTTCAGAAATCAAGATCCTATACTTAACACTACTAAAGAATTTTAGGATGCATACCAGGCAGCCCCTAATTGGTTAAGAAATTCTCTGTGTAAATTTTATTTACATGGCTTTTTAATTATGTTTGAAACATAATGGAATCCTCTTCTATATATTTGTTATATCCATTTGAGATCATTTATGTCATGGGCAGCAAATGAAGTAAATTATGGCAAGCAATGGGAAACATATGAGGAAGCTGGAAGGAATGAGCGTGTTCCATTACGCTCTCAAAGTTAAAACACCCATGCAATGTTGAAAACCTAGTTTACTCTGACATATGGCATTAATAATACTACAACCAGAGAGAAGATATTTGATCTCAGGAAACAGGTATATGATAAATTTCAGGCACAGCCATATTCGTTTTGGAGACTGTCATACACCAGAAGTGAGAAAAGGTGGGAAAAATTAATTGTTTGGCTAAGAAGGTCCAAACCTCATAGTCCCCTAAATTTCATAGCAGCTCTTAAATGATCAAGCAGATATATACAATTGGGACTTCAAAAGAGATTCAAACTGTGGTTTCCATTGACATTCAGACCTCTTATGCTAATGTGGCCCCTTTATCCTCACCAGGCTACAAATATTAATGATGATTTAGAAGACCGTAGGTATGAGAGGTGCTAAACTTTTAGAGAATTTTATTACAAGTTTGCAACTCCATTTCAGAGTCATGCTGCAACCACTGATTTCAGAGAAACCACCAGGAAAGTTAATGCTAGAGGACTAGCATTGGGCTAAGTAGGGGGCAGAATGATGAGCCCAAAATGTGCTCATAAGTGTGGACATTATGATGAACTTTTAATACCTTTACTTTTGTTATTCGTGGTTGTTTAAACTCTGTTGAAACCTTTTATTGGGATATCTTGTAGCAAAATATTTTCATATTCCTGCAACTTATTGTGTTGACTTGACTGCATTTATTACACTGTTGACTCTTTAAATGACTGGTATATTACATATAGTTTTTGAATGATGAAATAGATTTAAATGTGTGATTAATGAACATATATTGTGTATGTACCATGCACCTTTTCTTTCACATCTATTACCTTGTGTTTATCAGGGTTGTTGAAGAAAGTATGATCGATTCAAGCACAGCTGATCTTGGCCTTGCACTAAAGTCCATTTCCTGTATGACTTCAAGGAAGCTCTGGCGAAGACTCTTTGACCAAAACTGTTGGAAAGGATATTTAATTATAGTTAATCTACAAAGAGTGGAGCGCTAGATTCTCTCTAGATCAGCTTGAATGGATAAATTTATTTATGAAGTTTGTTCCTTGATTCTGGGATACACTTTACTTCCACATCTTTCTTTGATAGGGTTAGTTAGTTAGTTGTTCTCCTAATTTTAAATAAAGTACTCTTGCACAAGTGAGGAAGGAGATGATAGTTAGAAGTAAGATAGAAGCATAGTGGTAGAGATATAGCAGATATCATGTAATAATGAAAAATAGAATTTGTATGACAAGAAATAGAGTTTGTTGTTAAGTTTCCATATCAACAAAGCAATGTATACCATTCTATTTTCATGAATAAAATTTGATGAAGTTTTGAGTTCAGCACTTGCGTAACCAGTAGATGCTTGCTAAGGGGGCCCACTTAGTAAGTATCTGTAGCTAGTTAGTTAGCTGTTATTTTCTACTGATCATCAGTTAGCTTTCATCTTTGAAGTTTCCATACAAACTCAGTCTTGTATTGCTCTTGCAGCATCGGGAATCCATCCCTGTGCCTGTTCCTGCAACATAAGGCCAGTTCATAGTTTGTGTTTCAGTCATAGTTGTTATGGTTTTTGTTTTAGTCAAATAATGGTTGAGTTAAAAGAACTTTGCATTACCATTCTGTAACGTAGATAGAATTTCTTCCAAGTATTTATTTCTGTTAAGTTGTAACCGAAACTAGTTCTTAGTGCATATACTATGCCGCGCCATTTATAGTATACGTTCCCTGGTTTGACAAGTAAATGAACATCCATAGAGAGATATTAGTCACCTGCTGGAATGTCCAATTCCTAGGAAAGGTTTTACTGTGATTTTCATATCATTTTGTGGGCGCAACTATTTTTGGCGCCATTGTCAGGGAAGGTGTCAATCTAAGAACTTGCTAAAGCCATTTTTAACAGTAGTTTAGTCAGTTGTTTAAGTATTTTCAAGTTCTTTTTAAATACCATCTATTCTATTGCATGCATAGAAGAAGAAAAGATGCACTCGGAAGGTCCCTCCCTGAAAACTTGTTTGTTGAACTACCATTTAACCCAGCTGACACAGAACCTGAGGAAAACCCATTCACTCTGTTATTCCAGCAAGCCAATATGGCAAATAACCCACCTAATCCACCTCCTACTTTTGAGTTTCAAATTGTTCCCCAATAAGATACTAATAATCTTAAGAATATACTTTCTTTACTACTTCAAAAATTCTAAGGCCTAGTCACGGAGGACCCTAAAACTTTCCTGTTTGAGTTTGATATCCTCTATCATAGTTATGACTATACCTCAGATGCTCACAAAGTGAAACTGTTTTCTTCCACCTTGAAGGAAGGAGTTCTCAGATGGTTCATGAGTCTGGGAAGAGGTGTTGTAGATAGTTGGGCAGCCATGCAAACCAAATTCCTTGAAAAATATAAGGAATATTGTAAAAGTGGCAGTAAGGGAGATGATATATTCAGGATTCAGTAGAAGGAAGATGAAAGTTTGGAGGATTATATTTTAAGATTCATGTTTTCTCTGAAAAAGAACTCAAACCATAATCTCAATGAAGACTCTCAGAAACTAATTTTTATAAGAGGGATCAGTGATGCCTATATAGACTCTCTGGACCTGATGGGAGGAGGTGATATAACCCAACTACCTTGGGATGATATTAAGAAAATATGTCTTAATTACTCCCAGGCAAATGTGAAGATGGGAAGAGGTTATCAAGCTACAGTGGGTAAGTCTTCTTCCGGTGGAGTTTCCAGGATGGAGATAACAAATTTTCTATTTGAATTCAAGCAAGATATCATCAATAATATGGCTACACAACTAGACACTATGCAAGCTCGGAAGAAACATAAGGTAGCCGAGGAAGTTTTGGCCAAGTTCTGTCCATACTGTAAACAGAATAAACGTGACTGCAAATGCAAGATGGTGGCTAATATGGAAGCTAAGCAATTACCTACCAACTTTAAGCCAGTAGAAGGTGATGATGATCAAGTGTTCTTTGTTGCACAAAGGAGACCATGGGCTCAAAGACAAGGTATGCCTCAAGATCCTTTGACTTTTGGTAATCCTTATTCTGGCTATAATAATCAATGGCAACCTACATATGGACCACCACCATCTTGGAATACATCTCAACCAAGTTGGCCTAATTATCATACCCCGCAATGGCAATCTCCTCAAGGAGGTTGGCAACAGCGACAAGGACAATCGACCCCACCTCCATATAACTGGTAGCAGAATCCTCAATGAAGAGGTCCTCAGCAATGGCAAAACCAGTCCCCTGGGTTCCTGCAACTTCCACAGCCACAACCACAAGCCCTCATGCCACCTCCTACAGCACCTGCCACAAATACTGGCCCTCCAAAACAAACGCCTGTGCATGCTGAGTCATTGCCAAATCCCAATAATAAGCAACAGCAGCAGCCACAATAGCCTATGTCTCTTGCTGAAGCCAACCAATATCAAGCTTATTCCTTAAACATTAATGATATCCATTTAAGGTCTGGAACCACACTACCTACTCCACAACTGCCTCTAATTATTGAAATACTAGATTCTCCTCTTGAAGAATCTACTGCACCCACTATTCCTACTGAGCATATGCCTATAACTGATATGGTTTCTAATGGGCCTGTTTTGCAAAATCAAGAAAAACCACCTTTTACTCAGAGGTTGCAAAGTACTGCATTTAAATCCATGAAAGAACCCACTTTTGACATTTTGGATCAGCTCAAGAATGTTTAAATTCAAATCCCTTTATTTCAAGCTATGAAAGATGTTCCCATTTTTGGAAAAGCTATTAAAGAGGCCTGTTTGAATAAGCCTGGATGGAAGAAAAAGGATCCCCAAACAATTCATGTCTTAGGGAAATTGGCTGATATAATGTTGGGAAATGATGTCATTCCAAAGTATATTGACCTTGGAAGTCCTGTAGTGCAAATACATATAAATGGCCAAATTATGAAAAATATTTTGATTGACTTAGGTGCTGTCATTAATGTCATGACAAAGGATACTATAGACTCCTTGAACATTCTAAACATTAGGTCTACACCTACAGTTCTACAGCTTACAGATAGCTCCACAGTTAAACCCGATGGAATAATGGAAGATGTAATTGTCACTCTTGAATCTTGGGAGTATCTAGCTGATTTCACAATATTATCAGTTAAGGCAACTTTAGGAGGGTATCCAATTATCCTTGGTAGACCATGGTTAGCCACTGTTGATGCTTTTATAGGATGTCATTCTGGAGATATGACCATTTCTGATGGACAGTCTACAAAAAATTGGCTTTGTATCTGCCTGCTAGACCTTAACCAGATTTGTCCCAACCTGTTTGGCCAGATGTGGGGGAAGAAACTGAAGAAGCCAACTTGTTGGTTCAATTAATGATGCTTCAAAATGATCTATTCTCACAACTTCAGAATGAGGATGCCTTGCTTTTTCAAATTCTGTAGTTTAACTCTGATACGGATAGTTCATCTGATCAAAATAGTAGCCATCTACAATGTTTCCTGCAACAACTAAATTCTGAGTGCTCGTTGCTTAAAATTCCTACAATTTTTCATAACTTGCTTCCAAAAGAGGTACAAAAATCACCTATAGATTCTATGAGTAATCTCACTAAGCAGATAGAATTGTCTCAAGATCACTGTTTGAATATCAATAGCAAGTTGTCACAATCCCAATAGGCTGTCTTTTTAAAAATGCTACAAGATCAGCATAAAGCTTTTGTATGGGAATATGGGGACATGTAAGGAATAGATCCTCAAATTTGTACTCACAGGATCTATATCAAAGAAGATTGTTTACCAATTAGGCAGCCTCAAAGAAGTGTAAATCTAGCACTTAGGGAAATAGTTAAAAATGAGATTCAAAAGTTGTTCGATGCTAGTTTTATTTACCCAATCTCTAATAGTCAGTGGGCTTCTCCATTAGTTATTGTCCCTAAGAAAGGTGGAAAATGGAGAGTGTGTGTAGATTAAAAAGAGTTGAACATTGCCACTAAAAAAGATCACTTTCCACTACCGTTTGTAGACCAAGTACTAGACTCACTGTCTGGCAAAAGCTAATTTTCCTTTTTGGATGGTTACAGTGGGTACAATCAGATAAAAATTGCCCCTGAAGATGAAGATAAGACCACTTTTACCTATCCATGGGGAACATTTTCTTACTCAGTCTTGCCTTTTGGTCTATGCAATGCACCAACAACATTTCAGAGAGGAGTAATTAGTATCTTTGCTGATATATCTCATGACTATATAGAGATTTATATGGATGATTTCACTACCTATGGAGTCACATTTGAAGAAGCAATGGTGAATTTAGAAAAAGTATTAAAAAGGTGCAGAGAAAAAAATTTGTCTCTAAACAGTGAAAAATATTTTCTAATGATGGAAGAAGGTATTGTTATAGGCCATCATATTTCCAAGAATGGAATTCAGGTTGACCCTGCTAAAATTGAAGTTATTCAGAATTTACAAACTCCTGCAAAACAAAAGGATGTCAGAAGCTTCCTTGGCCATGCATGGTATTATAGAAGGTTTATAAAAGATTTCAGTAAAATTGCCAGTCCACTTTATGCCTTATTAACTAAGGATTCTCAATTTGAGTGTACAGAGGCTTGTGAAAAATCTTTCCTGCAACTAAAAGACTTGCTTACTAAAGCCTCTGTTCTTCAAGTTTCAAAATGGAATTTCCCTTTTCACATACATGTTGATGCCTCTGATTTTGGTGTAGGGGCAGTTTTAAATCAAAAAGAAAATTCAATTGAGCATGCTATCTATTTTATTAGCGAGAACCTTCAAGGCCCTGAGCTAAAGCATACTGTTACAGAAAAGGAATTGCTCACAATAGTGTATGTTTTGAATAAGTTTAGGCATTATGTCACAGGTTATCAGATACTTGTTCACACTAACCATGTAGTAATCAGGTATCCAATGAACAAACCTGCCATCTTTGGTAGATTGGCAAGATGGCTGCTGTTGTTACAAGAATTTGACATTACAATTATTGATAAACTAGGAAGAGCTAATGTTGTGGCTGAATTTTTACCAAGACTTCAAATAGTTGCACCTGTTGAACATGAGGTCATTGATGATAGGTTCCTAGATGAACACTTATTTTCCATTGCTACACATACTCCATGGTATGCAGACATTGCCAATTATCTAGTAGCAAGTAGAATACCAGCTCACTTTTCTCCAAAAGAAAAGAAATTGTTAATAGAGAAAAGTTTTAACTTTTCATGGATTACAAATTGTTTGTTTTATACTGGACCTGATCAAGTGATGCGAAGATATGTAAGAAAAGATGAGACTTATGATATCTTGCATGGTTGCCATGATGAGCCATGTGGGGGACATTTTACAGTAAAGAGAACATCAATGAAGGTTCTTACAACAAGGTACTACTGGCCAATGTTACACAAGGATGATGTGGCCTATACAAGGAAATGTAGTAGATGCCAATGTATGGGAAGACCAACCAAGTCAGATAAAATTCCACTATATACACAGGTAATAGTCATCCCTTTTGATAAGTAGGGAATGGATTTTTTAGGACCGATTGATCCACTATCAAATGGCAAGTTATACATTCTAGTTTGCACAGATTATGTAACAAAATGGGTTGAGGTAAAAGCTATGACTCTTGCTAGAGATAATAAGGTTGTTCAATTTCTGTATGAACCAATTTTCACTAGATTTGGAGTTCCCATAGAGCTTGTAACTAATCAAGGAGCGTAGTTCACATCCAATTTGATCACTGCACTAATGAATTACTATAAAATCAAACATAGGAAGACCAGCCCCTATCATCCTCAAGCCAATGGTCAGGCGGAGGTTACAAACAGGAAAATTGAGGTGATCCTAACAAAGACAGTGTAGCTCCATAGAAAAGATTGGAGTAGTAGACTTCCTAAAGCAGTCTGGGCCTATAGAACTACATGGAAGACAACAACTGGGTTTACACCTTTTGAGCTGCTTTATGGGAAAACAGCCATGTTGCCCATAGAATTTAAGCACAACTTTGATGACAGCTCTTGAACTCAATATGGGAATATCTAAAGCATATAAGGAATCACTCCTGCAGCTAAATGCTTTGGATGAAATAAGAAAAGCTACCCTGCAGTATACCGAAGCGGTCCAACAACAAAGGAAGAAATGGCATGATCAACACATCAAAACCAAGGAATTTTTTGCTAGTGATTGGGCTCTGTTATATGATTCTAGATATCAAGAAAACCAAGGTAAGTTCACAACACGTTGGCTTTGTCCCTATGAAGTTGAAAATGTGTTCGACAATGGAGTTGTACAGCTGGCGACAATTGATCTAGTCTGTTTCAAATTGCTAGTTAATGGCCACCGACTCCGGTTGTACCATAAACTAGTATCAAAGGAAGAATTCATGTAGCAATTCATTCAGGATCCTCCCGCTACTCTTCCTACAGTGAAAGGCTTTAGCCTTTCTCTTTTAGCTTCACCGTATTTTTTTAAAAACATGCTCATAATAAAAGTTTTCTTTTTAAGAAAACTCTTTTTCTCTGTTCTCACTTGTCGCCAAATCCCACTTCTTTATCTTCCATCCATCTATCCCATCCATCCATTCCATCCATTCATCTTGTCTGCCCATGTCATGCATCCACTTCATCCATCTGCATCGCCCCTTCATTATGATATCATTCCCAACTGTCACCTCATGAAGACGTTGTCATCTTTCTTCACACGTACATGCAATTATCAAAGGTACGCCATATCTTTTGTTATCGCATATTTGATTTATTTTATTCTATTCATTTACTGCTATGCCTGTACTAGTCATTATTACCTAATCTCTGCCTACTTTTTAGTACATGTGAGGACACATGTCATACTCTAACTAGGGGGCGGGGTAATCCACCTTTTAAAACTTATCTTTTCGCCACTGTCACAACTATGCAAATAACCTTTCTTTATTATTTTTCTAGTACCTTCCAAATATTATCGCATGTCCTTTTCATTTGCATGTTTTTCTTGTAAATTACAATCAAAACTGCTTGTTCAAAAAGTTTATTTTTGGAAAAGGGAGAAATGTGACGGCACAACAAAAAGAAAAAAATTAGAACAGAAAGGGAATTAGAGAGGAAATTTTTTGAATTTTTAGCAGGGAGTTGAGTTCAGCCAGCGGAAAAACTGTGAACATGGGTGGTCAGCTGGTGCGACATGAGCCTGTAGCTCATGAATTATTATTGCAAAATCCTCAAATAGTCCAGACATTCAGCCTCTGTGGATGGTTAAACTACTTCTTGAGTTTAAATACTTTTGATGAGGAGGCTGCTGGAGAATTTTTGAGAACCCTTTCTAAAGGGGAAGCTACTGTATGGGGTCTAATGGTTGTTGCAACTAAAGATAAAATTGCAAAAGTAACCGAGCTTCTAGCTGTTGGAGAAATTTTTTCTTCAGATGCTGCTTCTGTAAGGGCTGAATTCTCAATACCCACTGATGGACCTTTGGAAGTCTCCAAGCAGGGATGCCAACATGTATCATTTCCTCCTCCTTATTCAGAGTACACTACTTACATAATCAGGTATTTAACCTGTGAAGGTTGTTTCTCCTACCTGCATTCTTATCATTTCAAATTATTAAGTCATATGGGGTATGGGTTAGTTGTAAATGTTCCAAATTTCTTGTTAAAATTTTTGGAACAAAGTGCCCACAGAACCCAGCAAGGGAAAGATAATTCTATTGCTCACCATGGCCTTATCAAATTATTGATTGAACGCTCTTTGAGAGATGTCTCACCTCTTTCCTGGCAACAATTCATTGCCCAAAAGAGCTTGCAAATTCCACAACCCCCTAGGGTACTTACCCCACGGTCTCAGAAAAAGAAAAATGAAATTGCGTCTACCAGTAGAAGAATAGGGAAAGGGTCATCTACTCCTGTAGCACCTAGTCTTGCAACTCTCCCACCTGAATCCTCTACTAGGGTACAAACTAAGTCTACCACTAAGAGAAAGAAGGGAAAAACAAAGGCAAAAGGGTCCCCAAAATCTAACCCTCATTCTCAAAAAAGGCAATGCCCTTCTCCTGCAGCATCTTCCCCTGCAGCCATCTCTCCTACAGCAACACCTGTTGTTATCACCAGTTCACCATCATCCTCTAGTAGGGCAGAACCCTCTAGGTAGACCAGAAAGAGGAAGGCTACCAAAACACCTCTTGCAGCAGCACCAGTGCCAAGAAGAGTTTCCACAAGGAAACAATGTAAGACCTCCTCTGCTTCTCCTCAACCAGAGGTTATTATAATTTTAGAAGAGTCTATTGAGTCTAAATTTTATGTTTCTCAGAATGTGTCTGACAATGCTGCACAAAATTCATTTGTTCCTGAAGAGGAAGAAGTTGAGACAAAAGAAATGGGGCATAATGAAAAAGGGTTACCAAGTCTTGATGACTTGGCTACCCCTGCTATGCAGTTTTCGGAGGAAGCACAGTCTTCACCACCGCAGCAATCAGAATTCATCCTGCAGCAAAAGTAGGATTAGACTAAACAATTGGATGTTCCTAGTGAAGCCACATTTCCCCTGCAACTTGTAAAGCCATTGTTGTTTATAAGAAGACATTTTTTATTGAGTTTCTGAAATATGTCAAAGTTAACTGGGAACTAGTTACATTGCAAACCCTGACTTTCTGGCATATAGCCTAGACTGACATGCAACTAAGTCTATGGAAGGTAGAAAGGAAGAAACTAAAAAATGAAATTGAAAGTCAGAAATAAGAAATTTCTGAGTTAAAAGCAAAAATGGATGAAATGTTAAAAGTAATTGGTCAGATTATGGAATGCAGACCAGACAGCCCCTAATTGTTTAAAAAATTCTCTTTGTGAATTTTATTTACATGAATTTTTAATTCTGTTTGAAATAGAATGGAATCCTCTTCTATATATTGGTGATATCCATTTGAGATCATTTATGTCATGGGCAGCAAATGAAGCAAATTATGGCAGGAAATGGGAAACATATGAGGAAGCCCAAAGGAATGATCCTGTTCCATTACGCTCTCAAAGTTCAAACACCCATGTAATGTTGAAAACCTGGTTTACTCTGACATATGGCATTAATACTACAACCAGAGAGAAGATATTTGATCTCAAGAAACATGTATATGATAAATTTTAGGCACAGCCATATTCGTTTTTGAGACTGTCATACACCAAAAGTGAGAAAAGGTGGGAAAGATTAATTGTTGGGCTAAGAAGGTCTGAACCTCATAGTCCCCTAAATTTCACAGTAGCTCTTAAATGATCAAGCAGATGTATACAATTGGGACTTCAAAAGAGATTTGAACTATGGTTGCCATTGACATTCAGACCTCTTGTGCTAATGTGGCCCCTTTATCCTCACCAGGCTACAAATCTTAATGATGATTTAGAAGACCGTAGCTATGAGAGGTGCCAGAATTTTAGAGGATTTTATTACAGGTTTGGAACTCCATTTTAGAGTCATGCTGCAACCACTGATTTCAGAGAAACCACCAGGAAAGTTAATGCTGGAGGACTAGCATTGGGCTAAGTAGGGGGCAGAATGATGAGCCCAAAATGTGCTCATAAGTGTGGATATTATGATGAACTTTTAATACCTTTACTTTTGTTATTCGTGGTTGTTTAAACACTGTTGAAACCTTTTATTTGGATATCTTATAGTAAAATATTTTCATATTCCTGCAACTTATTGTGTTGACTTGATTGCAATTATTACCCTATTGACTCTCTAAATGATTGGTATATCGCATACAATTTTTGAATGATGAAATAGATTAAAATGTGTGATTAATGAATGGATATTGTGTATGTACCATGCACCTTTTCTTTCACATCTGTTACCTTGTGTTTCACAGGGTTGTTGAAGAAAAGTATGATCGAGTCAAGCGCACCTGATCTTGGCCATGCAATAAAGTCCATTTCTTGTACGACTTCAACGAAGCTCTGGCAAAGACTCTTTGACCGAAACCATTGGAAAGGATTTTTAATGACAGTTAATCTGGAAAGAGTGGAGCGCTAGATTCTCTCTGGATCAGGTTGAATAGATAAATTTATTTATGAAGTTTGTTCCTTGATTATGGGATACACTTTACTTCCACGTCTTTATTTGATAGGGTTAGTTAGTTAGTTGTTCTCTTGATTTTAAATAAAGTACTCCTGCGCGAGTGAGGAAGGAAATGATAGTTAGAAGTAAGATAGAAGCATAGTGGTAGACATATAGTAAATATCATGTAATAATGAAAAATAGAATCTGTATGACAAGAAACTGAGTTTGTTGTTAAGTTTCCATATCAACAAAGCAATGTATACCATTCTATTTTCATGAATAAAGTTTGATGAAGTTTTGAGTTCAACACTTGCGTAACTAGTAGATGCTTGCTAAGGGGGCCCACTTAGTAAGTATCTGTAGTTAGTTAGTTGTTATTTTCTATTGATCATCAGTTAGCTTTCATCTTTGAAGTTTCCATACAAACTCAGTTTTTTATTGCTCCTGTAGCATTGGTAATCCATCCCTGTGCATGTTCCTATAGCATAAGGCCAGTTCATAGTTTGTGTTTCAGTCGTTGTTGTTATGGTTTCTGTTTTAGTCAAATCATGGTTGAGTTAAAAGAACTTTGCATTACCTTTATGTAGTGTAGATAGAATTCCTTCCAAGTATTTATTTCTTTTAAGTCGTGATTGAAACTAGTTCTTAATGCATATACTATGCCATGCCATTTAAAGTATGCATTTGCTTGTTTGACAAGTAAATGAATGTCCATAAAGAGATATTAGTCACCTGCTGGAATGTCTAATTCCTAGGAAAGGTTTTACTATGATTTTCATATCCTTTTGTGGGTGCGACCAGATAGACTAAACATAAAAAGAATTGGTAAAATTATAAACAAAAACACATAACATTAGATGTAAGTGGAGAAAATCATAAACACAAACACATAACATCATACTTTTAGGTTATAATGTTTATTTTGAAGATTAAATATGAATCTACCATGGACATAAATGAATATTTTTCTTGATTAGATGAAAAAGAGAGTTCAATATTGTAGCCCTAACATACATAAATAGTGTATCTCTCTCTTCTTTTATCGTTCTATTTTTTTTAGTTCTCTTCTAATGATTAATAAATTTTATCATAATCTTACATCAATATTAGTCTCTAAATACAAACTTATAGAAAGGAATTATGACTACAACTTCATTAAAAAGATTATCATATACCATAATAATCTTTCATTTTCTTTCCTTGATAACATATAGTAGTTCTACTCCTTACTCTATACACCCCAAGAATAGCTTAGTAGAACTACTATATGTTATCAAATAAAGAAAATGGAAGATTATTATGGTATATGATAATCTTTTTAATGAAGTTGTAGACATAATTCCTTTCTATAAGTTTGTATTTAGAGACTAATATTGATGTAAGATTATGATAAAATTTATTAATCATTAGAAGAGAAATAAAAACATAGAACGATAAAAGAAGGGAGAGATATACCATTTATGTATGTTAGGGCTACAATATTGAACTCTCTTTTTCATCTAATCAACAAAAATATTCATTTATGTCCATGATAGATTCATATTTAATCTTAGGCGATCAAGTTAGGCCAACTATTTCTCCTGATTACTATTATAAATAATTTTATTGATATTTTGTAGGTGTTTGGCCCTAAACTTACTAGTTGTCTTTGTTTAAGAGTTTTTGAGGTCCTTGCTATAAACCACTTGAACTTACTTTGCAAATAAGAAATTTTATGAGAAACCTTTTCTTTGAGGTATTTTAACAATATTAGAACAACATAAATGTATCAAGGCAATTTTTTACAATGATTTGATTATGGATTCTTAACCTTGAGTTACCCTCAAAACACTAAAATCTAGGATATTGTGTTCTTATGAATGGATTTCTCAAATAATATTTAACCTTTTAAATTATTTATTTGTAATCCAACAAATTATAATTGTTCCTATGTGTTCATGACACTACATTTTTACTTCATAATCTTAATAGTGGACCTGATTCTAGACATTCTAGAGCTAGCTATACATTATGGCTAGGAGATCGTCTACTTGAAATCTATATTTCTAGCAAGGAAAAATAACCCTATATCATAGAATGAACTATAGATTTAGTAAGAAGGTATGTTATATTCAAATTTCACACTTTATGTATGCATGTTTTAGAATTATAGGTAAATTTTTAATAAATTATGATATTATAAGAAAATTCTTGGGTAAATTTAGGGGAAGCGTCCTTTGGCTTAAAATAGTCTTCACTAGATTTCTTATATTGATTAAAGAGAAAAATTGTTATGGTATGGTCATTTACAGAAAAAGGACAGTTAAGAGATAGTCTAATTAAAGTGTTTCGTGGTTTCAAGGGTTATATGATTGTGGGGGTTAAGGCATGGTTGATACTTGAAATGCAATTCAGAAATAATTATCCTTCTACAAATCTGCAAAGACATTGTTCTCAAAGTCTTTGTTTAATCGAAGATTCCTTTCCTAGGAGGGGACAGTGTATGCTGAACATAAAGAATTGTGACAATGTGTGATCTTCAAACCAAAAGCACTTTCAAGAAAATTATTTCCATTGGTTTTCTATTGTTGGTTGGGGCCTTGAAGAGATTTGAACAAGCTATAGCCACATTGCTTTCACTATGTAGTTGACAAAAAAAGGTAAAATTAGCATTAGAGCTTCTATATGTTTCATATGTTGAAGGATTTAGTAAACTGAAAATCTCAGGCAGATTTTTAGTCCTTAGTAGATTACTTCTATAGATGTCAGATTTACTTTATTGTGCCATGCATGGAATTTTAGGATCCTTAATAAATATTTTACTAATTGTTAAGTATTGTATTTCACATACAAATAAGGGGTAGGATACCAATTTTGTTTACATGCATTGCTTAATAGAATTTGTAAATAGTACTAGCATATATAGTTTAAATTTAAGATATATATATATATATTACGACGAGATATATCGAGACATTCAATTTTTCATCATTGCTTACACCCTTTTCTAAATTTGAAATTTATTTTGATAATGATTGCCTACAAAATCAAGCTCCCTCCACTGTCCACAAATAGTGCAGCTCCTCTTTACTCTTTCTTTTCCTAATTTTCAGACCAAAACAATATAATTCTATGACATTTGAATATTTACCATATTAATTAGAATATCCTCTAGGCTCGCTATGAAATACACCTGCAAACATTTGGTCTCACTATAAAAAAATAACAGCTTTTTATGTAGAATAAGAAAAGAAAACATGCAAATAATTTCCTTCGCAATAATGTACAATAGTTGTCTTGCAACGCGTCAAAACAAAAGTAAATATAGACATATATAGCTTAAATTTAAGATGTATATATTACGACGAGATATATGAGACATTCAATTTTTCATCATTCAACTTTAATATAGATATATTAAATTAAAAAATTAAATGCCTCGATATATCTTAGTGTAATTTATATATCTTAAATTTTAAAATAAACCTAACATGAATAAATATATAATTATACTATATTATTTTATTATATTATTAGTTATATTAATTAAAAAAACCTAACAATGACCGTAACCCGAACCCTAACCCTAATCCTAGCACTAACCTAATATTAATTAAAATTGGATATATATTCTCTTAAAATAGAAATACTGAAACTTTTTATTATTATTATTATTATTATTATTATTATCTCTTTCAATTCCATAAATCAAATTTAAATTGTATTAAACAATGATCCATTATCATAGAATTTGAACAACTTATTAAACATAAAAAATTCACCATAAACAATATTTTCTTATGTGAATCCTAAAAGTTAATTTTTTCCTTCTGAAAAACCAAGGCTGTTACAAATTTATGATGTCTAATTTTAGACTTGGACAAAAAATAGTTGAAATAAGATGGACAGTTTTAGCTTTGAACAAAAAATTTAAAATCATACCGTCCACATGAGATTACATTTTTCTTCTAAATTTCTATGTGAAACATTAAAAAAAACCATAACATAACTTGATAAATCCATCTAAATTTTTTTAAAACAGTGACTCCATAAAAAAATTAAGAAGCCTCTCGATGGGACCTCGTCAAAATGCAATTCTATCAACCATTTATATGAATCAAAATTTGAGAGAAAATTATTAGAAACATATGATGGATAGTCTAAACATGTAGATGTTGAGATGCTCATAACATTTATGAGGTTAAGATTATTGCAAATTCTTTTTGTGTTTGAAAAGACTTACTCATTGCTTACACCCTTTTCTAAATTTGAGATTTATTTCGATAATGATTGCCTACAAAATCAAGCTCCCTCCACTGTCCACAAATAGTGCAGCTCCTCTTTACTCTTTCTTTTCCTAATTTTTGGACCAAAACAATATAATTCTATGACATTTGAATATTTACCATATTAATTAGAATATCCTCTAGGCTCGCTATGAAATACACCTGCAAACATTTGGTCTCACTATAAAAAAAATAACAGCTTTTTATGTAGAATAAGAAAAGAAAGCATGCAAATAATTTTCTTCGCAATAATGTACAATAGTTGTCTTGCAACGCGTCAAAACAAAAGTAAATATAGACATATATAGCTTAAATTTAAGATGTATATATTACGACGAGATATATGAGACATTCAATTTTTCATCATTCAACTTTAATATAGATATATTAAATTAAAAAATTAAATGCCTCGATATATCTTAGTGTAATTTATATATCTTAAATTTTAAAATAAACCTAACATGAATAAATATATAATTATACTATATTATTTTATTATATTATTAGTTATATTAATTAAAAAAACCTAACAATGACCGTAACCCGAACCCTAACCCTAATCCTAGCACTAACCTAATATTAATTAAAATTGGATATATATTCTCTTAAAATAGAAATACTGAAACTTTTTATTATTATTATTATTATTTTTATCTCTTTCAATTCCATAAATCAAATTTAAATTGTATTAAACAATGATCCATTATCATAGAATTTGAACAACTTATTAAACATAAAAAATTCACCATAAACAATATTTTCTTATGTGAATCCTAAAAGTTAATTTTTTCCTTCTGAAAAACCAAGGCTGTTACAAATTTATGATGTCTAATTTTAGACTTGGACAAAAAATAGTTGAAATAAGATGGACAGTTTTAACTGTGAACAAAAAATTTAAAATCATACCGTCCACATGAGATTACATTTTTCTTCTAAATTTCTATGTGAAACATTAAAAAAAACCATAACATAACTTGATAAATCCATCTAATTTTTTTTAAAACAGTGACTCCATAAAAAATTTAAGAAGCCTCTCGATGGGACCTCGTCAAAATGCAATTCTATTAACCATTTATATGAATCAAAATTTGAGAGAAAATTATTAGAAACATATGATGGATAGTCTAAACATGTAGATGTTGAGATGCTCATAACATTTATGAGGTTAAGATTATTGCAAATTCTTTTAGTGTTTGAAAAGACTTACTTATTGCTTACACCCTTTTCTAAATTTGAGATTTATTTCGATAATGATTGCCTACAAAATCAAGCTCCCTCCACTGTCCACAAATAGTGCAGCTCCTCTTTACTCTTTCTTTTCCTAATTTTCGGACCAAAACAATATAATTCTATGACATTTGAATATTTACCATATTAATTAGAATATCCTCTAGGCTCGCTATGAAATACACCTGCAAACATTTGGTCTCACTATAAAAAAATAACAGCTTTTTATGTAGAATAACAAAAGAAAACATGCAAATAATTTCCTTCGCAATAATGTACAATAGTTGTCTTGCAACGCGTCAAAACAAAAGTAATCTTGAAATATAATTTAAAATTAATTATCTGAATTCCTTTGAATCTGTTTGGCGCTGCAGATTTGTAAATATTATAGATATACAAGACGACATACATATTTTGTTGAGGACTTGAAGATTTTATCACTCAGAGTGTTATACCGAATTGCCCGCTTAACCGCCGGCGGTGGTGGCACTACGAAAACAAGAAATTACCTTACAATGTTGCACCTTCTGTTGGAATGTAAACCCTAACTGCCACCGTCTCCACAAGGCGTTGCCCGCAATATTGGAATCAATAAAATAACCATCGCGATACCGCGGGAGATTACCGTAGAATTTTGTTTTATTTTAACCACCTGTTGTTTACCGCCGTTTACCGCCCCGTCAACTAACCGCTGCCCGCAATATCGCAATATGGGTTTTGCCCATTGCGATACCGCGGGGAACCTTCTCCAAGCTGCCACCACCAATAGATATTTCAGGATATGGAAAATTTAATATTTAAGTTTTTATTTTATGTAAAGGACGCTTTATTAAATGCGTGTTGACGGGAAAAAGTTAGTTAGGTAATGTGTATTAAATTTTTGTCGGGCTCTCTCATCCGTGAAAAATATTCATGTGATTTTTACCTTTATGTATTTGTATATGTAATTATTTTTCACAGAGGAAGTGAATGTGAAGGTGAGCAAACAGAAAATTAACAAGCAGTAGCTCTGTGTTGAAGAAATATTTTTTTTAAGTTTTATTTTTATTGTATGAATTCCTCTGCCTTTGGCCTTCATGTGGTATCAGAGCAAGTTGGATTATCAGAGTCAATTTTATCAAAGAATATTATCTGGGTAAATTTAAAAAATGGCAGCAAGCACAAGCTTGACAAACCCACAAATTCCACAGTTTAATGGGAAGAATTATGAGTACTGGTCAATTACCATGAAAGCACTATTTAGCTCACAAGATATATGGGATTTAGTTGAGAATGGATTTCCAAAGCCAGCAGATGCAGTAGTATACAATGTTTTAACACAAGCAGAGAAAGACTTATTAAAAGACACAAGGAAGAAAGACTCAAAGGCTTTGTTTTATCTATTTCAAGCTGTACATGAGAGCATTTTTCCAAGGATTTCAGCAACAACAAAGTCCAAACAAGCATGGGACATACTTCAAACAGCCTATCAAGGCATGGCGAAAGTTAAAACAGCAAAGCTACAAATGCTGATAAGAGATTTTGAAACAATATGTATGAAGGACAATGAATCTATAGATTCATTCTACACCCAAGTCATTGGGGTGGTTAATCAAATTAGGTCTCATGGAGAGAATCTGGAAGATACCAGAGTTGTTGAAAAGATTTTAAGGAGTTTTCCCACAAAATTTCTACCGGTTGTAGTTGCTATAGAGGAGACAAAGAATCTCTCACAATTCTCAGTTGATGAGCTGTATGCATCTCTAATTTCTCATGAACACAGGCTGAAAAGGTCAGCAGATACATCACTAGAGCATGCTTTCAAAACTCAGGCTTCAGTCAGTCAAGGAAGAGGCAGAGGTAGATCAAGAGGAAGAGGAAGAAACTCTTACAGAGGTGAGAGATACAGTCTATCAAGTTCAAGTGGAAGAGGCAGCAATCAAGGCTCAACCCAAAACCCAACACAGAATCAATCACAAAATCAAAGGTATGATAAATCTCAAGTCCAATGTCACTACTATAAAAAATATGGGCATTATATGAATGAGTGTAGAAAGAAGCAGTATGATAATAATAGACAAAATGCAAATTTTCAAGAGAAGGTCAAAATCAGAATTCAGATAAGAGCACAATGTTTTTAGCTTGTAATGTTGCTCAAGCAAATGAAAAAGATGTATGGTTTTTAGATTCAGGCTGTAGCAATCATATGACAGGGAATATAGAAATGTTTTCAAGTTTAAATGAGAATGTAAAGTCTGATGTTACATTGGGTAATGACAACAAAGTGTCAGTCGAGGGAAAAGGAGATGTCAATATTCTAACTAAACAAGGGGAGAAAAAGTATATTTCAGATGTGTATTTTGTGTCTGGTCTGAAACATAACCTAATGAGTGTAGGGCAACTGGTTCAAAAAGGGTATAGAGTAACCTTCAAGAATGGTCTATGCACAATTTTAGACAAATACCCAAGTAACCAGCTTATTGCAAAAGTCAGAATGACAAACAACAGAATGTTTCCCTTAAAGATAAGGCCAGATTTGAATATAAATTATGCTCAAGCACAACACTTAATGAATTCACAAGTGGGTAGAGAAGAAACTACAGCAGTAGTGCATAAAATCTTTCAAGCTGAGATAAAAGATGAAAACTAGTTATGGCACCTGAGATTTGGGCATCTCAACTTTGGAGGTTTAAATTTCGTCATAGGAAAAGGCATGGTCAAGGGACTACCTTTAATAGAAAAACCAGAAAAGGGTATATGAAAGGTGCATTTTAGGAAAACAACATAGAGAATCATTTCCAGCAGGAAAGTCAACTAGAGCAAAAGCGCCTTTGGAAATTATACATTCAGATTTGTGTGGACCTATGCAAACACCTTCAATAGCTGGTAGTTTTTATTTTTTGACATTCATTGATGATTATTCAAGAAAAACATGGGTTTATTTTCTAAAGCAGAAAAATGAAGTGTTTGATCTGTTTCGTCAGTTCAAGAATTTAGTTGAAAAACAATGTGGTTATTATATCAAAGTGTTGAGAATAGATAGAGGTGGTGAATATATTTCAAGAGAATTTTTTAATTTTTGCAAATATCATAGAATTCACAAGCAATTCACAACTAGATACACACCTCAGCAAAATGGAGTAGCTGAAAGGAAAAAAAGAACAATCATGGAAATGGCTAGAAGCATGTTGAAAGCCAAACATTTGTCAAAGGAATATTGGGCAGAAGCAATATCTTGTGCAGCCTATGTAATGAATAGGTGTCCAACAAAAAGTGATATGAATATGGTACCTGAAGAAGCATGGACAGGAAGAAAACACAGTGTTACTCACATGAGAGTATTTGGATGTGTAGTATATGCACATGTGTCTGATGAATTGAGAAGGAAGCTAGGTAACAAAGGAGAAAAATGTATATTTGTTGGATATAGTGAAGAATCCAAAGCTTATAAGCTCTATAATCCAACAACAAAGAAAGTTATAATCAGCAGAGATGTACAATTTGTAGAAGATGAAGCATGGGATGGAAGCATAGAGAAGACAGTCAATATTTCAGCTAGTATACCTCAAGAGGAGAATGAAGTTTCAGCATCAACAAATATTCCAACAATTGTGACTCCTACCACTCCCATTCAAGCTCAGCAAAGTGGTCCACAAGTGACACCAGCATCAACTGTAAGAACAGCCTCAACCATTCAAGGAAGCGGTCCAACAAGAGGACAACAAACACCATCTATAGCAGGACCATCGGGTCCACATTCCACAAGTTCAAGTGATATGTCAAATCCTACATTGGCAAGTCTGAGAAGAGAGAAAATCAGAAGCATAAGAGATATATATGAGCAAAATGAAGGTGAGAATAATTCAGATCATATTTCACTTTCTACATTTTATTCTCAAATAGAAGATCTAGTTCATTTTGAAGATGCAGTCAAAAATGATAAATGGGTAAGTGCTATGGATGATGAAATTGAAGCAATTGAAAAAAATCAAACATGGGATCTAGTCAGTCTTCCAAAAGACAAAGATGTCATTGGAGTGAAATAGATTTATAAAACCAAATTGAATGAAAAAGATGAAGTTCAGAAGCTTAAAGCAAGATTGGTTGTAAAGGGCTATTCACAATAGCCTGGAATTGATTACAATGAGACATTTGCACCTGTAGCACGATTGGATACTATAAGGATGATTTTAGCTTTAGCAGCTCAGAATAAGTGGTTCGTATCTCAAATGGATGTAAAGTCAGCTTTTTTAAATGGTTATTTAGAAGAAAAAGTTTTTGTGGATCAACCACCTGGGTATGAAATTCTGGGTCAAGAAGACAAAGTTTACAAATTAAAAAAGGCACTATATGGATTGAAGCAAGCCCCAAGAGCTTCGTACAGCAGAATAGATAGTTATCTTTTGTTGAATGGATTTAATAGATGTAGCAGTGAGCCCACACTGTATACAAAAATGAATGAAGAAGGTGAAATACTGATAGTATGCTTATATGTTGATGATTTAATCTTCACTGGCAATTTTTCAACTGATCTGTTCAAGGCAGACATAAAAAAAGAATTTGAAATGACAGACTTAGGTCTGATGAAGTATTTTTTGGGCATTGAAGTGAATCAAAATAAAAATGGTATTTTTATTTCATAGTCAAAATATGCAAATGACATTTTGAAAAGGTTTAATATGATGAAGTGCAAACCAGCACCAACACCTACAGTGACAGGTCTGAAACTAAGCAAGGATGATAGAGGGTCTAATGTTGATCCGACTTTGTTTAAGAGGCTTGTTGGAAGCCTCATGTATCTCACAGCCACAAGGCCATACATTATGTATGGAGTAAGTTTGATTTCCAAGTTTATGGAAATACCAAAAGACACCCATTGGAAAGCTAGGAAGAGAATTTTAAGGTATGTAAGTGGAACAAGAAATTTTGGCATTAAGTATTCAAGTTCAGATGAGTTCAAACTCATAGGATACACAGACAGTGACTGTGCTGGCAACATTGATGACATAAAAAGCACGTCTAGTTATGTATTTAATTTTGGGATTGAAGTTGTCTCATGGTCTTCAAAGAAGCAGCCAATAGTATGTCTTTCATCAGCTGAAGCAGAATATGTGGCAGCCACAAGTGCAGCATGCCAGGCAATCTGGATGAGAAGAATTTTGCAAGAATTGCAAAATGAACAAATGGAGGCAACAAAAATTTACTGTGATAACAATTCTGCCATAGCTCTCTTAAAAAATCTAGTCTTCCATAAGAGAAGCAAGCATATTGATACCAGGTATCATTTTATCAGGGAATTAATTAACAATGGTGACATATTTTTAGAGTTTTGCAGATCAGAAGAGCAAAGTGCAGATATTTTCACAAAGGCACTGGGAAGAGATAATTTTGTCTTTCAAAGAAACAGATTGGGCATGGTGAACAGTGCAGTTATGTTTAAGGGGGAGTGTTGGAATGTGAACCCTAACTGCCACCATCTCCACCAGCCGTTGCCCACAATATCACAATCAATAAAATAATCATCGCGATACCACGTGAGATTACCGTAGAATTTTGTTTTATTTTAACTACCTGTTGTTTACTTCCATTTACCGCACTGTCAACTAACCGCTGCCCGCGATATCGCAATATGGGTTTTTCCCATTGCGATACCGCAGGGAACCTTCTCCAAGCTACCACCGCCAGTAGACATTTCGAGATACGGAAAATTTAATATTTAAGTTTTTATTTTATGTAAAGGATGCTTTATTAAATGTGTGTTGACGGGAAAAAGTTAGTTAGGTAATTTGTATTAAATTTTTGTCGGGCTCTCTCATCCGTGAAAAATATTCACGTGATTTTTACCTTTACGTATTTGTATATGTAATTATTTTTGGCAGAGCAAGTGAATGTGAAGGTGACCAAACAGAAAATTAACGAGCAACAACTCTATGTTGAAGAAATATTTTTTTAAAGTTTTATTTTTACTGTATGAATTCCTCTGCCTCTGGCCTTCACCTTCAAGTAGTGTTTAAATAAATTATATCAATTCCTTTGAATATAATCTACAATGATTTGGTTCAATTTAAAATGACATTTTGGCCCAGATTTTCTCAGAGAAAGAAAATTTTTAAATATCATTTTATATTTTGATTAGAGTTTAAAAGATTTACCACCGAGAATGGATGTCATCGGACCTTCCAGGGCCCTTGCCATGGAGATACTTGTCTAGTGTTCCAATGGGAACATAGTCATAAACAAAACACATTTATTAGTTCTGATCATAG
>VDFB02288083.1:0-48821 GCA_007258455.2 Sequoia sempervirens | reverse complement strand
TGGTCTTCAAATGATAATCAGCTTCATGATTTTCCCTATACCTACACAAAGAAGCAAACGATGTTAGCATAAAAGACAATATATGATCATGTTGATGTATCTCTTTCAACTCATGTTTCTGCACTTTTCTTTAGCTAGTTCTATGCATGCAAGGATTACAATATATCTCTGTTAGCATGGCATGTCGTATAGTTCATATCTCGAGCTCTTAATTGATGCCCTTCTTAATCTTTTGTAGGCACATTCAGTAGTGGAAGCAGGATGGAGCAAGCTACGAAGCATCAACCGAAGTTTGACTTAGGCAATGATGGATATGTCCCATGTTACTTGTCATTTCTCTTTCAGTTGTATATTTCCTTTCTTGTATGAATGGAATGGCTAAAACCACAGCTTGTGTGGATATTTAGTTTCATTCTTCCACTTTTCATTTAAAAGAAAATGCATTTATAATGCAATTTTGTACTATCATTTGAATTCTTGCAATCAAATGAAATTTTGTAAATATGAATTACTTTATGAAATAAATGAAAGCAAATGAAATGCTTTGTTATTGAACGCTTAATCCTGGACTTCATTTGATTGTAAAATGATAAAAAATTCTTGAAACTCTATTTCCTCACCTCAATTCATAACTGTCACTTATAAAATGATGATTAAGATACAATCAGCACTTAACATATGTAAAAATAACTATATTTTCCACTTTTAAATATAACAGTATTTAATCCAACTCCACCAATTGAGCTGTAGCGAAAAATTGGTAACAGGCCTATCGCACGAGTGCCTGTATGGAGACATGAACAATACCTTACAATCTTGTGTATGGTTGTAAAGCTATCATGCCTTTGGAGTTGGATATTCCATCCTTATGGGTTTCCCTTAAAGGGTTAATTGATGATGAAACCTATGAGGTTAACTCTTTGCATAAGTTAGAGATGCTTGATGGGTACAGATTATAGGCTCCAATCATCTTGAAGCTTATCAATGGTCACTATCAAGATAATATAATCAGAGTGTGCTCCCTAGGACCTTTAAACTAGGAGACTTGGTTCTCTCTAAAAACTAGAGAAATGTAAATGCACCACCTAATTAGAGAGGAAAATTTGGTCCTAACTAGTTAGGCCCTTAAATTGTGATCTTTGTGTATGGTTTGGGTGCCTATGGATTATCATCCATGGATGGGATGCCTCTAAAAGATCTTGTTAATGTGATGCATCTTCGTCGATACTATGCATAGTGTTCCATTTATCATATGTATGGTGTTCTCTCTATGAAAGGGTAGTAGCACTACATATATTGACATTGTTCATTAACACATAACAAAATATTTTGTGTTATGATGTAACCACGTGTGTGTGTATGAGTGTGTGATGTTTATACATGTGTTTTTTTATGCTCTATATCCATGCATCACATTACATCTTTTAAGGAAATTAAATCATCATTGTATTTAATTAACATACAATTATGTGTGTTTATTATATCATGTTAGCATCTAATGTAAACATACATGAAAATAAAAAGCATACACATCCAAGTAAACAATGCCATGATATTGAAATCGATGTATCCACACACACACACACACACACACACACACACACATATATATATATATATATATATATCCATGTATGTATCAAGTGTCATGTACATGTATCTGGCCACCAATATAAAAATTACGTGGCTATTGAATATGTCTATACAAAAGATCTAGAAATATATATATGTATGTGTATACATCCTTCGCTGCAAAAATGATATACAAAATAATAAGCCCCTATGACTATGGCACATGGCTCCTTGAGCCCTCCTGATCTGGTGGTTGCTCTAGTACTCTTAGGAGAGGTTGCATGGTGGTCATGGAGTGGGATCGGTGCAAGTGTGATATGGACATAGCTTCCCGCATCCACTTGATCTCTCCTTGTAGGAAGCATATAGTCATCTCCTCCCATCTCAGCTTCTCCCATAGTCATTGAACATGTACCAGGATCACAACTGTTGGTTACCCATAAAGGTCATTGAGATGGATCTGGAGGGCATCATGTGCTTGCTCTATAGTGTTGGACCTCCTCATTTCCGTGTCTCACTCATCGAGCACTATCCAAAACTCCCCCAACAATTGGTCATGTTTTCCCCGAATACTAGTCAGATTTGCAATTCGCTAGATGATCTCTTGCCCTACTCCTTGTAGGCAATCCTCAAGCATGCTACTGACTCAAAAATGGGGAGCATCTCATCCTGTAGATATTGGACGAAAATATTTGAGAACCATCCCTTGGATCAAAATGTTAGGGGCTACCTCTAAAATACACTGAGCTATCAGCCCAGTCCATCCCTATGCATCCTTTGCAACCAAAGAAAAGGAAAGAGATATCAGTACCACATGGCATATTTGTATAATCATAAACAAGAAAAATTGAAAGTACAAAAAAATAAACAACATGCTCTATATACCTAGGTCCCCTGGCTTCCATGTTGGGTCAAGGTGAGGAGAGGTGCTAGGACCTACATCATTGGCATTAGTGGATGCTCTCGATGACACTAAATTTGTCACCATTGTAATAGTAGGAGCTGGTGGTGCCAAAGAGACAGGGGTAGTTGGTGGGGGGTTTGACCTCCTCCACCACCTTGATTTTGGTGGTGCCTCCTCCTCCTCCTAGGACCTCTCCTCCTTCCCACTAGCCTATTGGTTCCCTCTCTATCTGTCCTATGGAGGCTAGGGTGGAAAGTACCCCTATGGTCCAGGATCCCCTCTTGGGGTACCATCATCGAACACAAGAGAAGGACAATGTATCTCCCACCAGCATGCAAAATATGTAGCCACCCTAACATTATCTTCCATAACTATGGGAAACGAATCATGGTTAGGATCATCATCATCGGAGGGAAAAAAATTAGTGATGGTGGGAAAGGGACGATCCTCTAGTCTCACTGCACTCCTATAGGCCGTAGTATATGTGGGAACATCTAGTGGAATCGTTTGAGGATGGCCATGCTGCCACATGAGCTGACTCCAGTAATATGGTACTATAATATAATCATAGTGACCTATCAAAAAAATTTATTGTTGCAAGTTTCTCAGGTGCCTTCCATCATCCACCCATCTGTAGTGAGAGTGTTGAATTATAGCCTCCAAAACTGTACATCACCAAATATCCACTAGCCTATCATGTCATACCAGTGGGCCACGGGGATACGATATGGCTGTCACTGGGGAAAACCAATCGACCTATTGCACATGATGTGGGTGAAGGCTCACACCTACAAAAGTGTGCACACAGTGAGGCTACAATACTCATAGTGGAAATATCGTCCTAACTCCTAGTAGAGGTGCACTAACATGCTCTGCCCCTAGGAAAAAGCTATCCTATGATTGACTATCTTTGTGCTCATGTGGATGAGGCTCCCGTGTAGTTGCGAGCCTCACCCATCTATCATGATCCAAAAAGTGACAATCATGACCATTACCCAGTGTAGTAGTGGTGCTATGGTCATTGCCTAGCTGTACCAGTACGTGTATATGTGGCCCATGCTATTGCCACTGACCATCCATCTTGAGTAGTAGAGGATTCCCTCTCTCCACTCCTGTGCCAATCTGGTATCATCTAAGGCCACCCACCATCTGCGGAGGGGTAGCCCAAGGATTTGATAGACATCCTCAAGAATGATAGTCATGTCCCCATAAGGTAGTTGGAAAGATGATGTGGTGGCATCCCACCACTCCATCAATGTTGTGAGAATCCTATCATGATATCCTATCTATGGCATGGTGAACACATGTTAGGGGCTAACCTGCTTCAAATGCATTACCTCATTATCTGTAAAATGGTCCTGCTGCTCATGAACAAGTCAGTAAGCTCACCCTCCCAAATGCTCACAAATCTCCTAGTACTCCTACAAAAGTGATTTTTTTTTAAGTCAGCACATCAAATTCCATTCTAAAAACCAATTTTTTTTTAAGACCTATGTGTGTTGTGCAGACATATGCACGATGCGCATGTGTCCCAATCTGCCATTGGAACCTCGAGGATGCCAGTGCATCCCCAAGATGCCAATGTAGAACTGGGACCTTAATGCATATTTTGGATGCTAGTGCGCAAAAAAGATGCTTGTGTACCTTGTCGAATAAAAAATTACTAAAAATGAGTTTAAATTCACAAAAAATAAGGTTTAGTGGCCTACCTGGTCTACCTTGTGACCCTTGGTGATGTCATCGCATAGTTGCTCCAATCTTGCCACCTCATACTCCCTCTTGCTTGACATTTTGCTGAGTTTTCTCCCACAAAAGTCAACAATTTTCTCATAGTAAATAGTGAAAATGACCCTTCTAGGGGCCCACCTAGGTAGATATAGGCCCCCCGAGGCCCATTTTCCCTATAGCTTGTGTCTCCTTGGTTTCTCCTGAATTTACCCCAAAAAGCTAGGGGAAAACATAGGAGGGGGCATATAGTCACCTCTTGATCATATTTTTCTTCCATATCAATGACTTTTTTCTTGATCATCCTTCTCGTCATTGTAGCTTCTTTCAATTTTTGAGACTAACCCAAAATTTGAAGTTTTGTAGGTTAAAGCCTTGAACGATTTTTCACGGCCGTTCTTTTGTTGTTTGTTGAGATTAGTTGTTGGGGGAATCTTCAGTACTAGATAGTTTGACTTCGATGTCCTTTGAGGTCCCTTTTTCTAGGAACACAAATCTATAAAATTCAAAATTTAGATAAAAATTTTCTTCTCTACTTTAGTGAGGCTGATTTTTTCAAAAATCGAACCCACTAAAGTGGGGGAAAAATGTAATGTCATAGAATTGAATCTAGGGGCAATTCCACATTTTTGCATTTTTTCCTAGGATCTATGACACCTTGGGACATTAATGAAAAAAATCCCATTGGTTAAAATTTTCTGATTTTGACTCCATGCATAATTATGGCAAAGTAACAAAAGCCTAGTGACATGTTTCCATAAAATCTAGGCTTTTGGATGCCTATGCGGTGCACACATGTCCACGCAGTGTTGTAGAATCTAGGCGGTTTTCTAAGTTTGAAACAAGGAATCTGGAATCCTGACTCTTTCGACATATGTCCTAGCGGTAAGATTTCAGATGTAATAGCTCTTTGCCACCCTCGCATGCATGAAAAACCCCTTTATTATTCTCATTTGGGGTTGGAAGTTATTCATTCAAGCTCTCTTATCATTTTCTCCATCTTTGAGTTCCCTTCATCCTTGATAGCAACACTCTCACAAGCAAAGCCATGCTAGATTGAGGTCCTTCCAGCAGCAACAACTCTCAAGCAAGCACTCTATGGTACGTTCATGTGCTCCGAAGAGAGTCTGAGCCTATAGGTGATGCTCTATCTTTCTCACTTTCCTTTCCTACTTGTTTATTTACTATCTCATGGTGTGAGGTTTTCTTTCACCACACACTCTATCTACTTCATTTTCACTCCTTTCCAACTTGGTTGTCTGTGGAGGTGGGAACACCAAAATAGGGGTCTAACTAAGGCAAGCCCCTATACAGCCCCAACCTTTTCTCCTCGTTCTTTTGTGTGTAGGTTAAAAAATGGAGCTTGGAGTGAAGACTCAAACATCCAGTAAGAGTAATATTTATCCAAGTCCCCTTATGTTTACTGTAGTTTTTGTCTTCTAGTTGATCATTCCATTTAGTACATCTTAAATTTGAGTCCAGAAGTGAAACCTGGTTTTTCCCTCTTGATCTCTTGAGCCCCCTATTGTTTAGGATGCTAGCGGGTCTTTTAGACAACAACTCACCACGCTAGCATCCTGAAACTGCGCTATTTTCTTTTGGTCGAGAGTTCCCTTGTTTGAGGAAAAAATCTCAGAGTTTCACTCTCTCAAGATCTAAAGTGACTTTTGGGTATGTGCAGGATCATGATGGGTATGTGGCTGATGACTATATTTTTACCCAAAATTCATGAAAAAAGGGTTTTTAAAGGAGATTCTCAACTTTCCACCAATATAAATTATGCTTTACTTTGAATTTAATAAGTAATTATTATTCATTTTCTATTCAAATTACAACTAAAGTCCTGATTGATAGGTTAATTGAAAAACATCTATAGATTTCAAATGGTATCATTTTTTTTTAATCCAAAACATGTGTCACATTCTATGCTTCTCATACTATAGGATTAAAGAAAGAAAAATTGAATTTCATGAAGTTTTGACCTAGTTAAGGTGGTTAGACATACGATTTTTTATATTTTTTAAAAAGTTGTAATAAAAAAATAATAATTAATTATTTACTTGGAAATAAATTTAAAAAAAATATGCATCACATTAGGGCATGAATCCTCTACTTATTTCTCAAATATTATAAAAAAATATTATCATTTTATTGTGGTTAGGGTGGTCGGATAGACACCTACTTCTTATTTTTTCCCTGAAATTTAAGTACCACTGCATTGAAATTTCAAATTTTCACCAAATAGATTTTTAACTTTTTAAACAAACCTAGTAGTTTAGAAACTACATTCAATTTGCTACAAATTCTATTCTTACATAGTTTTGAAATAATATAGATAACTTATTCAAATTTTTGCGTCAAGTTTCCTAACTTTGATTTTTCTGAATTCTTTGCCACTTAAGGGCCTATTTTTTCCATGATGATCCTGCACATACCCTTTCTCTAAAACATAACTTGGATATACTTCTCTACAGTTTCATCAATTTTCTTATACTGAGGTGCATAAGGGCAGTCTGTTCCTTGGTGATCCTTGGTGATCTCTTGAGAATAAACACACCTGTGTGTAGTGAATCCCTCTTATATCACACCCTTAAACCCACTTAGTAAACTCTCTACCTTAATCCCTCAACCTTTTTGACCTTTAATCCCTTAACCCTCAACCCTCAACCCTTAAACCCTAATCCCTCAACCCCTATACCCTTTACCCTATACATTGGACCCTTAACCCTAATCCCCCAACCCTATGCCCTCAATCTTCTACCCTCAACCTTAAAACCTCAACCCTCAACCCTTAAACCCAAAACCCTTAAACCCTTTACCCTCTACTCTCTACCCTCTACCATATACATTAAACCCTGAACCCTCAATTCTCAACCCTCAACCATTAATCCCTCAATCCTCAACACTCATACCCTAAAAACTTAACCCCAATACCCTCTAATCTACACATTGGACTCTCAACCCCAATCCTTCAACCATATGTACCCTCAACCCTAATCCCTCAACCCTTTACCATCAACCCCATACCCTAATCCCTCAACCCTATAGGTTGTTAACCCTATACCCTCAATTCTCAACCTTCTACCCTATACATTAGATCCTCAACCCTCATATATCTTTGTCCCTCCCTCCTCTTCTCTCCTTCTCTCTATCTCACTTCTGCCTCCATCTCTCTATACATCCATCCCTCCCTCTCTATCGTAATCCCTCAACCCTCAACCCTAAACCCTCAACACTTAAACCCAAAATCCTTAAACCCTCTACCCTCTACCCTCAACCCTAATCCCTCAACCCTTAAACCCTTAAACCCACTTAGTAAACTCTCTATCCTAATCCCTCAACCCTCTTGACTCTTAATCCCTCAACCCCTATACCCTCTACCCTATACATTGGACCCTCAACCCTAATCCCCCAACCCTATACCCTCAATCCTCTACCCTCAACCTTAAACCCTCAACTATTAAACCCTAAACCCTTGAACCATCTACCCTCTACCGTCAACCTAATACCCTCTACCCTGAACCCTGATCCCTCAACCCTTCAACCCTTAAACCCACTTAGTAAACTCTCTATTCTAATCCCTCAACCCTCTTGACCCTTAATCCCTCAACCCCTATACCCTCTACCCTATACATTGGATCCTCAAACCTAATCCTCCGACCCTATACCCTCAATCCTCTACCCTCAACCCTCAAAATTTAAACCCTAAACCCTTAAACTATCTACCCTCTGCCTTCTACCCTCTAAATTAAACCCACAATGCTCAATTCTCAACCTTCAAACCTAGAACCCTCAACCCTATATATTAGACCCTCAACTGTCATCCTTCAACCATATGTACCCTCTACCCTAATCCCTCAAACCTATACTCTCAATCCAATACCCTAAACCATCAACCCTATAGGTCCTCAACCCTATACCCTTAATTCTCAACCCTCAATCCTCATATATCTTTGTCCCTACCTCCTCTTTTCTCCTTCTCTCTATCTCAATTATCCCTCCATCTCTCCCTCCATCCATCCCTTCCTCTCTACCTTAATTATTGAACTGTATACCCTCAAACCTTAAACCCTTAAACACTAAACCCTAAACCCTAAACACTAAACCCTTAACCCTTAAACCGTAAACCATTAAACACTCTAGGGTGATCCCACAAAGCTGGTTTACAATTTTTGGGAGATCCTAATTTTTGCTGAAATCATATATTTTTAGAAAATATAATGATTTAATCCTTGAAAAATTTCATTTAAAGGGTTCCAATCACTGGTACATTTTGACCCATTTTTCAATGACCGTTCATCAAAATTTTGACGACCGTTCGTTGGTATTATTTTGTCAGAATTTTGACAACATTTGAAACATCAAAATTCTGACCCAGCATCAAAAAATGGGTCAAAATGTACTAGTGAATTGAAAAGGGTTTGATTAGACCACCTTAGATCAAAACCCCTTGGATAGAACCCCGCTAGTTTTAATCCATACCTATAACATAGTCTCCTTACACCTTATCAAACAAGTTGATAAAAACCACTTTTGATTTACCTTTGGGGATCAAATGAATTCATTTAATTTTTTGGCATGTAGTCCCTATTATAATCTTCCAAAAAATTATAATTTTAATAACATTGAAATTGATTATTATATTTAGTTTTTATTTCTTGTGAATGTAGGTTTTTCACCAAAATCAAGCTCTTTGTTCTGCACATGTGGAAACAGGAAGCAACATTATTAAAAAAATATATATGTTGGAGTGCACTAGATATTTAAAGTCATTGATCCAATAAAAAATAAAACGAATTTGATACATACCTGCAAGGGTTGCCGCATGGTCTGCCTATATCCTCAATTGTAATTTGTTTGACTTTGAAACCTTGATTAAGGGAAAATCAATAAACAATGCGAAACCAATTGAAGCTAATCTAGATATCATAGTTAAGTAACCAAATTAAAAAGTAACTTTTATCCCATGGAAAAAAAATTATGTATTATGACGTGAGTCAAATTCTGTGAAATTGTCATACCAAAAACAGGCTGTTGAGATGGAAAAGAAGTGCAATCTGACCAAATTTGAAAAATAATAGATCAGATGAAAAAAAAAAAATACCCAAGAAACAGTAGGTTTGTAATTGCTGTTCAAATTCTTCTTCACGGTTTAGCTACAGGTGCCTAAAAGTGAAGATCAGTTAGAAAGTGTAAACATTTTAGTGTTCCGTCATTTCAAATTGTAAACCATGATTAGTGGGATCACTCCTCTACCCTCTGCCCCAACCCAACCCCAATCCTAAACCTTAAACCCACCTAGTAAATTTTCTACTCCTAATCTAACAAACACTTTGACCTTAATCCCCAACCTCAAACCCCTTAAACCTCTAATCCCCAAACCCTGCCTCACCACCATTAGCCTCCCAACCCAATCCCCAACCCTATACCCTCAACACTTACTCCCTCAACCTTAAACCCCCAACCTCAAACCTTAAAACCTAAACCCTTAATCCCTCTACCCCACCATACCATTCAATTTGTATACACAAACCCTAAACCCCAATTTCTTAATCCTCACCCCAAAACCCTAAACCCTCAACCCTGATACCCTCTACCCTATACATGAGAATCTCAACCCCAATCCTTCAACCATATGTACCCTCAACCCTAATCTATCAACCCTATACCCTAAACCCAATAACCTAATCCCTCAAACCTATAGATTGCCAACCCTATACATTCAATTCTCAACCCTCTACCCTATACATTGGATCCTCAACCCTTTTATATCTCTGTCCCTCCCTCCTCTTCTCTCCTTCTCTCTATCTCACTTCTCCCTCAATATATATTCCATCCATCCATCCATCTCTACCCTAATCCCTCAACCCTAAACCCTTAAACCCTTTAAACACTCAACCATAAACCCTAAAACCTCAACCTCAACCCTTAAACCCTAAAACCTTAAACCCCCACCCACCTCACCCAAATCCCCAACCCTAATCCCCCTCAACCTGTCCTAAATCCAATAAAATATCTACCCTAATCCCTAAACCCTAATCCTCTACCTCTACCCCAACCCTCAATCCCAACCCTTAAACCCTAATCCCCAACCCTATACCCCCAATTCTATACATTAATCCTTCAACCCTTAAACCCCAAACCATTAAATCCTCTCTGCCTCTACTCTCTTTAACAATTCTCTACCTCACCCTATACATTAAACCTTCAACCTCAATTTCAAACCTCAACCTCTTAATCCCCAACTCTCACCTCCTAAACCCTAAAACTCAACTCTTATAAATTTCACTCACATTTGACTCCTCAACCTAATCCCAACCATATACCCTCAAACCCACCTATAACTCCTGAACCCCACCCTCAATCTTAAAACCCCTCTAACCCTAAACTCCTTGAACTGTAAACCCCTTTAAACCTTTCGCAATTCTATACTCTCAACCCAATAATTTTCGATTTTGATGATCTTCGACCCTTTACCGGAATCCTGAAGACGACCCTGGTTCTGCCGACTTCCGACCATTTAACTGGATTTTACCCTGGATCTGATTATCTTGTTTTCATTTTCTGATTTCGACGATTTATTCTTTGATGGATTTTTCGACGACATCTTCTACGATCCTGATTTTGATCCGAGGAAATTTTGTCTTCGATTTCTTTCCGACTTTTTCCTTTTCGGAGTTCTTCCTTCGACTTTCTTTAGTGTTCTTTCCTGAACTGATTGACTTTTTCTTTTCGATCCTTCTGATTTGATTGATTTTGATTGATTTTGACGGATGATTTATTTTTTTTGATGATTGATGATGACGATTGATCCTGATGATCTTTACGGATAAAAGCGGATTTCTGATTCGAGGCCGCGTTTGTCTGTTTGATTTGATTGATTGATTGATCTCTGCGCCGATTTGATCTTGATTGGCTCTCTCCAACCTCTCTCTCACTACCTCTCTCTCTCTCTTAAAATTCTCCCTCCCTCTAAAGACATACATAAATACATACATACTTACATACATACAAGCATAATACATATGTACATACAATCATACATACATACAAGCATACATGTATATGTGTAGATACAATATTACATACATACAATATACATGCATTGATACATACATGTGCATACATATAGGCATACATACATACATACACACATGCATACATATATACATACATACATACACAACATACAAGAATACATGTACATTCAAACATACAAATATATAAACAAACATTCAATAGAGTGTCATTTAACATAAAGCAAGACATAACATGAGCTCGTTATACTACACTTGTGTTATTTCTTGCTAGACATATCCCTCAGAAATGTAGAAAACCATGTCAAAACTAAGATATAACACACACATGTTATATCTTTCTTTGGGAATCCCCAAGCATTGGGCTTGGTATTTACCTTGGAATACCAACCCAAAGGCTTGGAGGGAATTCCCAATGACCAGAGATGTGTTTTTGCAAATTCTACAATATTTCACATAATTGGGTTTGTGCTCACTATGAGGATTGAATGTGGTTCAGTGTCAAACAAATTGAACACCTGGGTAATGTTAGGTTCTCTCTTAGCTATCCAACGATGCAATTTTTTTCACTTTTTGACAATGTTAAGCCTTTCATCTATAATTTCTTGTGTTTGTGTCTTTTTTTTGGAAAAAAGTAGTGTTTTGTGTTTTTTTTCATTATAAATTAACCGTTCATCAAAATTTCAAATAAATTACATTTTTTGAAACTAGACTTCATTTTACAAATTAAAAAAATAAAATAAAATAAATAAATTACTTTCCAAAATTTGTAGGGGTAGCATGACCAAAATTTTGTTTTTCAAGAAGTGTCCACTTAGAAAATTAGTAAAAAAATTAAATATTCATTAAAAAATTATCAGAAAAATCATACATCAACTACATACTATTAGCTAATTTCTTACTAGAGCGATTTTAAAAATACTTAAAAAAAGTCCACCGTGCTAGGGATGTACAAGAGTTTCTATGTTATATTTTTTCTGACAAAAACAACACCATTTTCAAAATAAATTTGTAGTTTAGAAAGTAGACTTGGAGCACTTCAATCCTTTTTTTTTTCCATCTCAAATTTTTTTGTGTAACTATCCTCAATTTCACGTCCAAAGTCAGTATTTCTTGATTTCAGAAAATAAGCAACCACTTAAGCCCCCTTTTTGGGACCCATCTTTTTGCACTTACCCTTCCAAACAACATCATCTCTACAGGATTTCCCTTTAGTGAGAGGAAGGGAAATATTATAGGGAAATTTTAAATTCTTTTGTATGGAGTTGTCATCCAGATTGAGCCTTATCCTCAGACCATTCTAGAAGGAAACCCCTGAGAGGAAGGTTTCTTTGATAGAAGCATAAATTTTAAGACCCAAAGACAAAGAAAGAAGAAACAAACTTTTGAAAATCCTATTTTTGTGCTCAAGGCAAATTCCCCAACCAATATGGGGAAGACAAAGAGAACAAAGAAAAAGTAGAGAAGGGTTGGAGGAAGGTCCAACCCACTGAGCCCACACTTCCCCAATTGAAGAAGGGAACACCCAACTAAGATTCTAGAGAGAGAAAACATGAGCCCACACCTCTCTAGAAAATTTGCATCCAATCAAAAGGTGAAAGGAGTTCTCGACATCCTCTTCACAGAGAAAGAATCTATTAGGCATCACAAAACCTCTCTTGACCAAATTATCAGTAGCAAAGACCTTATTATAGCAAAAGAGCTAGAAGAAAATATTAATCTTGGGAATCAATTTAGAGGACCACAAGTTAGACCAGAAAGGAAAAGGTCCAACAAAGGAAGCTTAAAGATGAAAAGTAGAGGAAACATAAAATTTACCATTTTTAGAAGGCCTCCACACAAATTTATCATCATTGTTACCATAAGGTATATGAACTAAGGAAAAATATTTATAAAGATCCTCCAATCCTAGTTCCACCTCATGCAACCTTTTCTAGCAACCCCCATCAAAATAATTAGCAACAAATCTGCCAATCCTTCGCACACAGATGTCCATGAAAGGTTGAGGCCATGGTTCATCTTTAAGTGGCCTATTACCATACCAACAATCCTCCTAGAACAAAATTCTCCTGCCATTGCCCATCTACCAAAAGAGACTTTTAGAAACAAGCCTTCGAGCCTTGACCATACCATTCTAAAGAGTAGACCCCAACATAGGAGAAAATTTATGAGACAAGAAATCCCTTATCTGGTCAACCCCACGAGGATATTTGTTACGAGCAATTTTAGCCCAATCACTGTTAGCCAAAATATGGTTCTACAATTATTTACCGAGAAGGGCCACATTTAAATCTCTGATCTTATGAATTCCCAAACCTCCCACTTTCTTAGGCCTACAAATATCATCCCAAGCAACCAAATGAATTCTTCTCTTGTCTTGCACCCTAGACCAAAGAATTTTTTTTTTAATACCCTCCAACTTCTCCACAAATTTCCTAGGCATATAAAACAAGATGAGAGAATAAACAAGAAGATTCTAAAAAGTTGAATTGATTAGCTGCACTTTACTAGCTTGACTCAACAAAACACCCTTCCAACCATCCTATTTAGAGTTGAACTTATCAATTAACCCCCTCCAAAAGGATTCAAGAACACTAAAGCACGAGGGAAGACCCAAATAAGACGTAGGAAGCTTACCAATCTGTCACTATAAAATTCTAGCAATTTTAATCTGCTTGTGGTCAGGAGTATTAAAGAAGAAGATAACACTCTTTGGTAAGCTAACCTTCCACCTAGAAGTCACCTCATATTTTTGCAAAATAAATTTAATAGCTTTGGCCTCCTTAATAGACGATTCCCCAAGCATGAGAGAATCATCAACAAACTACCGATGGGAACAAATAAGATTAGTAGATGAAGGAGATAGCCATGACATAAGACTATAATTTACAAATCTCTAAATTAGGTGACCCAACGATTCCACAATGATAATAAAGAGAAAAGGAGAGATATGATTTGATGAAACCTTAATTTTTATGTCCCATCTCGAACCCTAGTTGTACCTAGGGAGGGTTTAGGATTTGTTTTTAGCATTTGAATGTCCTATTTTGTTGTTGAGTTCCTACTGCCTATTGTCGATCACTGTTAAAACTTTTGTGTATACTTTTGTTATTTAGGCAACCGGTTCCCTAGTCATATTCTAGAAATATTTAGTCTCAAGGTCTTTAAGTCCTTTTTCAATCTATTGTATTATCCTAGGAAGTCCCCTTCATTAAGAAAAACTTGTGATCATGTGCATAATTTTTTTCACTTAAGGTCAATCAGCCATTTGTCTCTCCCACTCATCATTGATCACTTTTGAGACGTATGTTTTGAATCAGTGATGAGTGATAATGTAATGTCTTTGATATTGCTCATTTCTCATAGTTCTTTCAATCTCAAGTTGTAAATAGCGATGGGTGAGGTTCTTAGTATTTTGAAGGGATCACTTATCACTAATATTTTATGACCTCTGGAGATTATAATAGCGATGAGTGATGCACTCCAATTATTTGATCATACTTTCCATCACTTATCACAAATGTGCTATGAATTGATTGATTTAGATCAGAGATGAGTGAGGACATGAATTATTAATCTCACTGCTTCTCATGGATTTGTCTTCAATGCCAAATTCTTGATTAGTGATGTACGCCATGTAATGACACTGAGATCATCTCTCATCACTAATTACTTACAAACCTTATGAGGAGAATTAGCGATGAGCAATAAAGTTCCTTTTGTGAAGTTTTCTCTCACTAACATGAATACATCTTATCTGCAATATCTTTTTGTGCCATTTACTATTTATGCAAGTGTATGTGTCATCATGTGATGCTTCCATCTCTTATTGCTCTTAGAGCTAGACGAGGGTGAAGTAAATCAACAATGGGCGACAACCACTACATGAAGGGGAAATGTGGCAAAATCCTAAGGATTTCCAATAAGGTAGAAGTAAAGGTGGTGAGGATGATTGATAACCATTGATGCAGTTCTGAAGTTGAAAAATCAATGATTGAGGTTTAAACCGGAATGGCTAATTGTTAGTTCACTCACATGAGCTTATTACCAAATATTAATGGTGACACACTTCTCTCTTGGTCATAATAAAAATTAGATACCTGGTTGATCATGCATAGAAATCATTGGCTAGCAGAAGGAGTGCCAAAAGCTAAAAGGTATGAGGCAAGCCTCATAAGCTATTAGGAACTAGAGTGACACTACTTCTACCTAGGTAAGCTAAACCAATATCTTCTTCTAGTTGAAGTAGTATATTGGAATACTTTGGAAATCTAGTAGAAAAAGTCAGGGAATTGGCAATTCATTTGTTCCTGATAGTTTTAGATTGATAATTGAGTACTGTATAAGTTGTGAAGAAAATTTTCCTATTTAGTAGTGCTGTTTTGTCCTATGAAAATTGTGGAGGCTTTTATTTGGCCATAAGAAATTGTAAACCCTAGTTCTAGTCACATTACCACCATGAGTGACCCAAAGCCTAGTGAGTCTTGTATTAGACCAGAAAGGAAGCCAACAAAGAAGAGGGTCAAAATATGTAGAACTCAAAATGATTCAGTTGAAGTTACCCTAGACCAGTGATTGTGTCTGAACCTTTACCAAGCACTCCTACAACATCCACTAGGTCTAGAAAAGCTAAGAAAAAAATAGAGAAATTCATGCAAGAAACCTCTAGAGGTGTCAAAGAAGGAGGGTCATGAATTGGTAAAAGGCCCACAAGACAAGTTGTTGTGACTACTAAGCTAAATGATAATGTTGGTGACATTGGTGAAAAGCCCCAACCTCAGAGTGGATGATAACTATTTCAATATGCTTTCAATAGATGAAATTATGACAAGCCTACATGTTATTTGTGGATGATGAACCTTGGAAAGGTGGTAGTTCCAAATGCGTTTGTGGAAGTTGACTTAGTGATGGAGTTGGCCAGGTATTATAACCCTACTAATAGGAAGAATGGAGATATAGTTATGGAGGTGACAAAGGATAAGATGATAGATGTTTTGGGATTGAATCCCAAATATTATTCAAAGTTCAGACGTGCTATATCGAAGGAGAAAATTATCATATAAATAAGTACTACTTAAAAGACATATAAGGAGCAAGGAAAGAGTTACTGATAAGGATATTGAGCCTTTTGAGTGTGAAGAATTTGCAGATTATTTCAAAAACACTTACTGCTATTTAAATCAAGTATTGGCTCAAGATTTTGAGGTGAGGATAGATCCTGAATTATTGTTAATGGTGGAGGATATACAAATCCATAATCGAAACACTGGTTTTGATTATGCTAAATTTTTTTCTAAAAGGATGCACGAGGACTTTCTCAAATTGAAAAAGGAGGTACTCCCTTTGTCTTTCCCTCATTACTCTTTATTTATGCATATGCTTTTATGGGAAGGTGACTATGAGTGGAAGAGGAAATTGACTTTGAAGATGAGGGATAGCTAAGGTGAGGCTAACCCTATGCAAATGTGGACATACATTTGGGATCGATATCTCTCCCATTCCAACTACATCTTTTTTGCTAATGTTGTGAGATATGGTATCTTAGAATCATTGGGAGTAGCACGTAGATTCAGACTCTCTCTAGAAATCATGAGCCTTATGCACCCAAAAGATGTACCAGGATCCCAAGCAACACATAATTGGGTTGACTGGTTTCTACATTCAGAATATAATTTGATCAGAGCTTATGGAGCTAAGGTTGCACCTCATTGTCTACCTTTGTATGTCTCAGACATGTTAGCTTTCATGTAGCTCATGTGGAAAATTGATATCATGGATTATGAAATGTTTAGAAAGGACAGAAAGGGCACTACATTTTCTGCCAAATGTACTTTTTCTTAATTTAAGATCACTGCTTCTGAGGGGTATGAAAAGCTTGGAATTATGGTAAACAATCTTAGAATTCCTATTAGTGATATTAGAGTTTTTTATCCAAAAAGGTTAATGGGAGAAAGAAGAAGAAAAAACAACTTAGGCACGATACACCATGAATTTCTATATAGGGATGTTGTGCTAAGGAATCTGACAACTGATGAGGCTATGATGGCTAGAAAAAAGGAATAGACAACTATGATGAACCTTGAGGAAAATATTATGAAAAGGAATTCGTTATGCATCAGTCCATATAATGTAATTGCAAATCCATTGGAGAGGGATTTTACCATGATAAAATATTATCAATCTGGTGAGTTTAAAGTAAAGGTGAAAGAGGCTACAGAAAAATCCCATGTCCTCTTAGAACAAAAATGACAACAACAGGCTATGGATGTCCTAGAACAACCTGTAGAAGTTAAGGAAAAACAAGTGGTAGAGCATGTGCCAAGAAATGAGGAGGGAGAATAGAAATTTCCCCTCCCTCGCTTTACAAAAAATCATAGTTCAGATGTTACTCCTAGCAAGATTGTCAAGTGGCAATATAACATAGAAGATGATAATGATCCTAAAATTTATGATTCAACAGAGGAGTAAGGAAATAAAAGAAAGACTTGAATCAACCTGAGCAAATGTTGAGCCTTCTCACTAGGAGGAAGCTAAGAAAGCAAAGGAAGAGAAAATTAGGGTTGAAATTGAAGCTATTACTCCTACTGAGGCTCAAAGGATTGTCAAGGATAATGGAATCATGTTGTTTCCAGGATGTAATATTACTGAATCAATGGCATATGATGTAGTTAGGAGAGATCTTGAGGCTTTGATATTTGAGGATCAATTTGAGAATAAATTATTTGGTTCTAGATATAGTCAAAAATTGTATACTCTTGCAATTTGGTATATGGCTCCTAATACTAGTAAACATGAGATTGCTAGGCCTATTCAAGAAGTCATTGGTTCACTAGTGGTTAAGAGAGTAGCTGGCATAACTCCTATCCAGGCAGTTGAGTTAATTACACATTTTGTGCAATGCTTAGTGTGGATACTCCACATATTTCCTAGAAGAAGTATGAATCCTTGGTTCAAGTATATAATAAGTATTTGAATGAGTTGAGTCGGATGAGAGCCACTATTCAAGATCTTCAAAAGGGAATGAATCAACCACCTTCTTCCTCTTCTTCTTCATTTGATATATCAACACAAGATAGGGAGACTTTGGTCCTAAGGATTGATGATTTGAAAGGACAATTGGTTGCTAAAAAGGAAAAATTCAAGCAAGCCACACTAGAAACAGTTAAAGTGTCCAACGAAATTTTTGAGGATGCGTTAAAGTATAGGGTGACCAAGTTGGTTCACAAATCTAATTATGTTTGGGCCATATATAAGAATATTCAAGAGAAAAATACAAAGTATCTGCAAGTACAGGAAGCCTTTAGGAATGAGTGGAATAATTAGATTGCTAGAGTAAGTGTTTTGAATGAAATGATGCAAAAAATGAATGAAGACCCTGAGGCATCCAAAGATATTTATGACATCTTGTAGAATATTGACTCAATAAAAGAGATAACCACCTTCCATGTAAAGTTTTGTGTACAAATCTAGAGTAAGTTGAAAGTATCCAGGGAAATGGAAGAAAGGGGTATGCCTCAAATATTGAATCCAAAAGGTGAACTGGACCCATTTGGAACCAGGAAGAAAGAATCAGGAGGAATGTTTGAGAAGGCTATGATTCAATTATCTGTCACAAACGACTACTTGAATAATTCAAATATTGACACAATAAATTTGAAATTGAATAAAAAATGGATATGTTTGTTAAAGAGGCCAAAATTTTAACAGATGCAAGGTACACTCAATACATTACTAAGGTACATGATTTGTTGAATATTAAATGTCCCACTAAGGAGGAATATAACACTTGGTTGGAGAAATACACAAATTGAATATGGGTAAAGATTAATGAATAAGGAAAATAATGGACAGGAGAGAAATAATACATAGCCCGAATACAGTACAGATTAGGCTTATGGTATAACATGGTAAAATATTATTCTCTCCTTGTATTAAAATGAATGGCACATGGTGCTAATGTGGATTGACAACTTTTGACCTTTTTCCTACTCTCCTTGCCTTGCTTCGTAAGTTTTGTGATTTTGATTCTCTCACGGTTGGCATTTTGAACACATGGAGAATATCTTGTAACAAACTAATGATGTTTTTTGAGGTGGGACTTGTCTTCCATGAAGAGTTGAGGATTAATTCTGCCTCATGTCTTATTCAATCCACCTGAGCACTCAAATGTAGTTGAAAAAGGAATGTTGTTACAAGTGGTCTAATAAGGTCATGGGTATGTGCAAGATCATCATGGAAAAAAGAGGCCCTTAAGTGGCAAAAAATTTAGAAAATTTAGAGTTAGACAACTTGATGTAAAAATTTGAATAAGTTATCTATATTATTTCAAAAATATGTAAGAATAGAATCTATAGAAAATTGAATGTAGTTTCTAAACTACTAGGTTTATTTATTTAAAACAAATCTATTTGGTGAAAATTTGAAATTTCAGTGCAGTAGTACTTAAATTTTAGGGAAAAAATAAGAAGTAGGTGTTTTTCCAACCACCCTAACTAGAATAAAATGATAGTTATTTTTATAAGATTTTAGATATAAGTACAGGACTTGTGTCCCGATGTGATGCATATATTTTTGTATTTTTTTCCAAGTAAATACTTAATTATGAATTTTTATTACAACTTTAAAAGAAAACCGTAAGGTTCCGACCACCTTAATTTACTCAAACTTTAGCCCATTTTATTTAAATCCTAGAAAAGCATAGAATGTGATACATGTTTGATTCAAAGCTGTGATACCGCTTAAGTTATAAATGTTTTCTCTAACTAACCTATCAATCAAGACTTTAGTCAGAATTCAAATAGAAAATGAATAATAATTATATATTAAATTCAAATTAAAACATAATTTATATTTTTGGAAATCTAAGAATCTCCTTTATAAACCCATTTCATTTCATCAATTTTGAGTAAAAAAATGTCGACAGCCACATACCCTACACATATTCATCATATTGCCACTTTCTGGCCATCATGATCCTACACATACGCTCATGACATGTGTGCTCTTTGGTCTAAGGCTCATTTTCTCCTTCATCTCTATAAGAAGGAATTAAGGATCAAAAGCACAAGAGTTGAGTTTGAAAATTTTGAGTTACTGTTGTTAGACTGTCAAGATAATACAAAACAAGTTTTAGAGTTTTTGTTTTAAGTTTCTTTTTAAGTTCATACTTATGCATGTAAGAGTAATAATGATATAGCATTTATAATATAGAGTAATATTAGTTTTATGGTTATTGTCTCTACTTTTATGTATCTTGTGAGTTATGATTGAAAGTGATCAAGGATTTATTTCATTTGTCTCTATCATTACTTGATGAATGTCTAGTTTTGTGCTTGCTTATTGATTCAATGAATTAATCAAAATGCTTGTATAAAATTAATGACTTATGATAATTGTGTGCTAGGATGTTTGTAAGAAGTAATAATCAAGAACATCATGGAGGGATGTTGTAATGTAATATTTCTTGAGGTTATAGGTGCTACATTTTAAATTATTATCGGGTTACATTGAAAGGTATTGACTCTATGCTTGGGAGAAAGACACTGGTTTATGTAGAGTATTCACATTACACTCTCAGTATTGATTCATTTACTACTCAATCTTTAAAATCATAGAATCTCAAGGGGATATTATTGTTGTTATTTTGCATTCAAAATTTTACTTTCTCAAATTCAATATATACATCATATATATAAGCTGCCAACTTATTTGATGCATGTCATTGAATGGATTCACGAGGAATATCTATTATTTGCAATGTATTTGAATGTAATTGTGACAAGTACTTAAGTATACATTGTGGGATCACCCTCCTGGGTTTCATAGAGCCATAGAGTAGGAATAGAAGTTCAACAACCTCTATTCGTTTGTTGGCCAATCCCTTTGGAGTTACTGATAAGTGGAAATGGAAAATTCCATAGGCACTTCCAAAGATAAGTTTGGTTGTTAAAAAATAACCAACATGATCTCCTTGTCTCAATCCCCTCAAGCAATCAAAGAGAGGGGAGGGAGAGCCATTAACCAAAATAGAGAACCTAGGAGTATAAATGAGCTGATTAACAAGAGAAATCAATTTCTCCCCAAACCCAAAAGATTTCAAGATCTTAGAAAGGAAACCCCAATCAACTCTATCATTAGATTTAAGCTAGTCAAGCTTTCAGATAGAGCCAACACAATTATTAATAGTTAAATAGTGAATATTCTCATGGATAGTAAAAATAGAGTCCAAAATTTATCTACCAACCACAAAACCATTTTGTTGAGGAGAAATGATAAGAGGGAGAACCTTTTGCAATCTAACCGCCAAAAATTTGGAGAAAATCTTATAAATCAAATTGCAAAGGATGATAGGGAGAAATTCATCAAAGGAGGAAACACCCGACTTCTTAGGCACATGAATAATAAAGGAAGAATTCAATTCCTTTAGAAGCTTACCAGTATCAAAAAGTTCCTTAGTAGCATCCACAACATCCTTATCAATGATTTCCCAAGAAAACTAAAAAAAGAACATTGAGAAACCATCAGGCCCCAGAGCCTTATTACCTTCAAAAGAGAACATAGCACATTGAATCTCCTCCACCATCAAAATACAAACTAGTTGTCTGTTAATAACCTCAGAGATGAGATTAGGGATGTCCCCTAGAAGATCCTCCCGACATTCACGATCCAACTCCCCTTCCATTGAAAGCAGGTTATAAAGGTATAAAGATGTCGCAAGCTGCAGATCAACGTCCTCCTCCAAGACTTGATTGTTGAATCGGATAGTACTAATACAATTAGTAGCCCTATGTTTCAAAGTTGAGAGGTGAAAGGACCTTGTGTTTCTATCTCCACTTTTTAACCACATAACCTATGATCTCTGCTTCCAGAATTCCTCCTCCTTAGCCACACTGTTATGCAATTTGGAAAATGCATTCTCCTTTAAGATCAAGGCTTGATCATACCCAAAAGCTTGAATGGATTGTTGAACTGCCAAAATCTCCTAATTAACCTCCTCCTTTTCCATGAAGATATGACCAAAAGAAGACTGATTCCATTTCCTAACATTGTTCTTCACATTGGCAAGCTTTTTAGCCACTCTATACATTGTCATCCCATCGACTTAAATATTCCACTACTTAGAAATAAATTTTTTGAGGTCAGGATGACAGGTCCACATCTTCTCAAACCTAAGTTACAGAAAATTTTTATTTCTTCCCAGCCGATCCACTGATAAAGATAGGGGGAAGAGATCTAACCCAAGTCTGGTCAAAGCCGAGAGTGAGCAAGAAAAAGAGACCAGCGAGTCAGAGGTGATAAGAGCACGATCAAGCTTCACCTAGATAAGAGCATCCCCCACACGTCAATTAGACCAAGTGAACGAGGCACCTTTAATATCCAAGTCAAGGAGAGCATTATCATTGATAAGATTCATGAGATCATATCTACTATCATCCACAATCTGCGAATCTCCCAACTTATCAACATCATGTAGGGGTGTATTAAAATCCCCCATAACCAACCAGTTAACAATAGGATGCGCTAATTTGAAGGAACCAAGATTCTCCAAAAACTTCTTTCTAACACTCTTACTATTAGGGGCATAGATATTCGAGAGGGTCTAGGAGAACCTATCCCACATATTATAAAATGAGGTAGCCACATGATTAGAATCCTGAAAGACCTCAGTTCCCTGCACCAACTTAAGATTCCAAAAAGTAACAATCCCTCTCGAGGCACCAGCCATGTCAAAGCAATGCATACCACACTCCTTAAAAAGCTTATGCTAAAGTTTTGAAATTTTATCCTTACCCATTTTAGTTTCCTGAATTAAGACAATGTCAAGCCAATGATCCCTTATCAGATTAGCAAGAAGATCATGCTTATGAGGGTGATTTAAAACCCTCTCATGTTCCATGATATGATCTTCATGATAGTTTGTGGGGGTGCCCTTAGAGCACATATCCAACAAAGTTCTCTGAGTTCCATCAGCAATGTCCATTCAGCTCTCCTTATCCCTAGTGACATTTGAAGGAGGGCGAACTCTACCTCTTGGTTTTGACCCATAATCAGACCTTTGCCTATTTCTAGTCATAACTCTTGGAGAAGGAGAATGCTTCTTTCTATTTCTACCTCTCACTGGTATGAAGGGCTGGTTATCAGAATCATCAGAAGCCCCATTATCCTTGAAGACCTCCATCTCCTCAATCTTCAAGCATTCCTCTAGAAGCAAATTTACAGTCCCACAGCTTTGAGTCCTCGAAGGAGGGGAGCCCAAACCCTCATCCACAGACACCTTGTCTTCTACAAGAGCCTAAGAACTAATCACATCAAAGGACTTCACCATATTAGATGGACGAAGGAGAATACTGTCGGTGGTTCAGTTTGTTACTAGACGGACAAAGGAGAATACTGTGAAGATCACCACCAAAAAGTCCGACGATAGAGATGGAAAAGTAAGGGAGACTTTTAAAAAGTGGAACTCGGGAAATCTAATCTTGCCATTGATATTTTTTGTGCGTTTACATTCTATTGTACTTTACTCGGCCTTTCCTATCGTCTACCGAGAGTAATTCCCTTGTTTGCATGTGAGGTTCTAGAGCTTACACTATACTGTTCACTTAACTTCGGAATGTACAAAGTAAAAATGTTGAAGCTTCCTTTTTATTGCATTGGTTTGCGTATTGCTTCTTGTCACCTTCTACGAAAGAGTTTCTCACTTTGAATACAAACTCTAACAGCGTTCCGTGTTCGACTTGGTTTTAACGAAAGTAGAAAACCACTAACCCTACGAATGTATCCTTCCATTGTTTGGTCTGGCCAACACCTAACAGAGTACCTGGGAAGGATGAAAGTACTGATGGATCGACGAGTCTTGCCTCCACCAATTAATTCTTGCTTTCTGTACATCACAAAACTCTTTCATCACGGCTCTTTAAATATCTACTACATAATGACAAACTCCAATATGCTTGGCCATTCCATATTTACAGGCAAGACCTCTTGTAAGGATAGACATGGACATGGGGAAACACGAATATTCTATAAATTTCTACATTTGAATTTCTTTAATTATTGGTTTTAGTATTGGTTTTAGTATGCAAGTTGTACAACACAACTTTTTCCCACCATTCTCCCACATGTATACATTGCATAAGGGGTCAAAAGTAAAGTCAAACATGTAGGGAACACTCTCTATACCCAATATGTATCGTCAAAACATTCATGTGCTCCATCAAGATACCTACAACAAAAACCTATGCAATCACTATCTTAATCAAGAACCTAAGTCTCATCTTCCATCATGTGAAGACATAAAAGATAAGACCCTATCCAAATATGACGACACACTAATTGTCACATAGAAACATCAAAAAATTCTACCTCAACTTGATATTTAAACAAAGAAAACCCAAAAATACAATGGTAACAAACATGCCTAAATAAATATCAAGATCTCATTAACAACTATAATAATAATCATGTAGCTACTTGCTAGTATCCAACTAACTATACCTAAAAAATAAGATATAATCAACATAATAAATAAGTAGACCTTTTTCTATCTATCTATATATATATATATATAAACAAGTACATCTAACAAAAATCACATACATCTTGGAACTCCCATTGCAAGGGTAACTTCAAATATGAAAAAAAGATCAAAGAATAAAAAATATCCGCCAATGGCACTGATAAGAAGGGTGTGGTTAATGTCATCAATATCGTCTAGTACTAAAGAGCATACAATGTTTTCATGGACAGAGAGATATTACCAATCTATTCTCGTTAACCATCAAAAAATCTGACTTGTAAAGGACTTGTTCCGTTCAAACAAAATAGCATTTACCAGTAACAAAACTAAAAACTTAATTATCCAAAATTTCCTTGCTCATGAATTTAAAAAGGAAAGTTTTTCAAAATCACTCTCAACCCTGGTAAAGTGTGTCGACTGTGAAAAGCACTGATGGCTCTCTGCCTCTACAAAAGTTGCATACTTAATAAAACAACAGCATGTGGTAAATTCAATATTTGACACAGACATAAAATTGTCAAATTACAGAAAAAGTTTTCATCAGTTGGCTGATGTTGATTGAACATTAGTGATATGGAACACTTAAAACTTAAACATAATTATAATAAATACTTTACTCTTTAGAAATGCTATGACAGTAAATACAAATTTACTATTAAGTAATCATAAGCTGGATTTTGGAAAAGGTGTGACTTGTGAGGCAGTGCTATCAAAATCATATATGTTACTCAGTCAAAAAAAACATTTAATATAGAACTTTCTACCACCAAACACTTCCTTACTGCCACTGTTCTTCTGTAGAAGACCATGTGCGTTGAATGTAGAAACTCGTGTTTTTGACTGTAATCCAGAGTCTTGATGGTTCTAAGTATTTTCTGTGCGATTTTGTTACCACACTTCCGTCAATTATTATAAATAGTTGCTCTCATCCCCATTTACTCTAATATCCAACAGATTTCAGATATATTCCCTCCTCCCCACTGCTTACCATGGCTTCTCCTCCTGTTGCTTCTGCAATTTCAATTCCCCAGCCTGCCCTTGTTTGTGAACAAGAAGCCCAGTCCGAGAGTTTGTTATCTCAGCTAAAACTGTATGACATGATATTCGGGTCAACTAAGCCCATGGCTCTCAGAGCTGCTGTTCTGCTGAATATTCCGGACATAATTGGTGAGGCTTCAGGCTGTCTTACCCTAGAGGAAATTGCTGCCCACATTTCAGCCTCCACCAAGAGCCCCCCTCGCATAGAATATCTGTTTCGTCTTCTCAGATTTCTAGCCTCCCACCAAGTCTTTAGTGAGATCCCACACAAGGAGGACTTCAAGCAATTTAGATATGCCCTCACAGGCCTTTCTAAATTGCTTGTGAAGGAACCAAGTAAAGGAGGTTTGAGTTCTGGTGTGTCCATGCAAAATTATGTTCCACTTTTGTTGGGATCCACCAGCAATATGCCCTTCCAAGGATGGCTGCATCTACACAAGTCTGTGTTAGAAGGCGGCTGCGCCTTCGATAAGGCATTTGGGATGAGTTATTGGGACTACGCTATAAGCAACCCTGAAGAAAACAAGGCATTTAACGAGGGCATGTCCTCTGACACTCGTGCTGTCATGTCTTCAGTTGTCAAGATTTATGAGGAGGGATTTAAGGAGATAAATTCTTTGGTTGATATAGGGGGAGGTGTGGGCTCTACATTGTCCATTATCGTGGAGCATTACAAACATATTAGGGGAATTAATTTTGACTTGCCTCATGTCATTGCTTCTGCACATCCTATTACTGGTAAGATTGATCTTAGCGCATTCAATTTTTTGAGGATGAACAGCTTTACTGAAGAGCCCATGAACTTATTTCATTCCTCTTTTTCTTCTTTTCTTTTAATTTTTTTTTGGTAGAATAGTCACCTAAATAGGAGGGATGGTGCTTTTTTCTTCTTTTTTTTGAGTATTAAAGATTTTTATTTTCAATAGATGTTACTTCTTTGCAATTGATACTGTTTTTACAGAAATTGTGATTATATATTATTTAAATATATTTATTATTTTGTTTGTGAATCATTTTTTAGTTTTTTTTTATTATAATAGTTAAAATTTAATAGAATAGTGCAAATTTTGAATATTTTATATTATTTGTTGTGATGAATTTTAAATATTTTGTAGTTTTATTATGGAGTCTAAATATTCATTTTAAAGTCTTCAATTCACTATTGTTTAATCAATATGACATCTAATTGATCTATGCATATCTTTGATCTTTTACTATTAAAAATAAATACACATACAAAATAACACACATATATCTTCTATAAAACAAATTGAAGTGCCATAAGATTTGTGTATTATATATCTTATCTTATTTTTCTTTTTTAAACTAATTGATAATCACACAATTTATCCAATCCTAACAACATGCTCTTACACGTGGAATACTATTGCTAGTTTTTTTCTTCCTTAATGATACTAGTTAATAATATAAAAAGGAAACCTAAGTTTAAATTTGTGAGTTTTGATATGTACCATTATTGCTTGTAAATGTCTTGCACATTATAGAGATAGCATGCCTATTTGGTTTGGTCTTTAACATATAACTTTCATGTGATGATTTAATTTGTAGGAGTAGAGCATGTCAGTGGCAACATGTTTGAGAATATTCCCCAAGCTGATGTAGTTTTTATGAAGGTATGTTTAATCTGATTTAATGTTTCTTAAAAATTTGCAATATTTTTGTAACAATTCACATTGAATATAAAATTTGATGCAGTGGATTTTGCATGATTGGGATGATGATGATTGTGTAAGATTGTTGAAAAAGTGTCATGAGGCCATACCAGACAATGGGAAAGTTGTGATTGTGGATGCCATTATTGTTGAAGCCAAAAACAATGAAGATGAACAAGAAAAATGTCTAAGGAATGTGGGATTAGCATTGGATATGACAATGATGTTATTCACTGGTGGAAAGGAGAGATCAGAGATGGAATTTAAACAGATCTTCAAGAAAGCAGGTTTCAAAAGCTACACCATCTTCAAACTTCCATTTGTTCAAGCCATTATTGAGGTTTCTAAATTTTAAATTAATAGATAAATAAAATATATTATAATAATTATTGGTTTAGAATACTGATAAGGGTGTGGTTTAGTGGTCAAGTCATTGGTTGTAGTGATGGCCACTAGGGCTCAAACCCTCATTGGGCCAAAGTGCTTGTAGGCCTCGTACCTTTGTTGGGCCATTGCGCTCGTGGGTTTGGTAGTTTCTTGTGGTTTCTTGTACCCGGTTCATAGCTCCGGTCAAAAGCATTTACCCTTAATAATATGGGTGCATTGCACCTTTTAAAAATAAATTAAAAAATAAATATTGGTTTAGAATGCTAGAAAAACATTTGTTTAATACTATATTAGATTACTAATGCATTAGATGTTTATCTATGTTTCAAAGAACTTTGTTATGATTATTCCATGAATAAAGTACTACTGTAACTTAAATAAATGTTTTGTATTATACATATATGATGGATCATGTGTTAATGTAGTCATACTCAATTTTTTCATTTTTTATTGAAAAAGACAAATTCTATTTGAAAAACCAAAAAATTATAAAATACAAGGATTTTTTTAAAATGACTTTATGTTTATGGTCATAAGGATAAGTTCTAGGGGTAATATCTTTTTTGAAAATTAAAGGTGAAACAATGGAAAATAGGGGGCTTCCAATCTTTTAGGAGAGAGGGTTCCTATTTCACAAATTTTATTTTGAACTCAAGGAAACCCTAGAGATCTCAATCCAAGGATGGAATGGGGAGAGAGATCTACTAAAGATTTTCCTAAGGAATGCTTGATGACTAAAAGGGGTTCAACACCAAGCTAGGGCTTGGAAAGACAAGTAACATGTAAAACCTAATGATCAAACCTAATGATATGCAAGACTTAAATAGATGACATAGAAATGAATGAAAAACATAATAGAAAATTGGAAAGTATAGAGGTGCATTTGGAAACCTGTAGCAACTTGATTGAAGACCTGAAATACTAGAAATGTTGAATTTAATGCATACTAGGACTCCTACACAAAGATGGGTGATTTAGTCCTAGATTAGGGTTTTTGGGTAGGAACAAAAATCTGGTAGAGACAAGTATGGAACACCTAAAAATTGGAAAATCCGCTATACTACTGGACTCATGCTAGAAGTGGTGTATCTATCCTTTTTTGCCTTTTCAAAAAGTCAAGGTCTGAATTTGATCTTCAACCACTGATCTTTTTTCTCAACCTAGTTTTTGGATATGATTGCTAAATTCTTCTCTATAGCTGTCTTTTAATGATCTTCTAAATAAGGTGGCAACTTGGACAACTTTGCAACTTTCACAACTTCTTTCCAATCTTGCTATTGAATATGTCTTTAACCTAGATCTACAAATCACACACTAAAGAGAGGGAAAAATTTTGTTTTGTTAGTGGAAAGGGGTTTTCCTTGGTCAAACCCTACTTTGGTAGTCAAACCTTGCAATGAAATCAAATGGAAAGGAGGAATGATGAATGAACAAATGATATGTTGCAACTTGCCAAACCCTAGAAATAAAATGCTACAAACATGTATAAGATGGCTCCAATTGATGTGGATCTTGAATCTTGCTTGAATTTTGTAGATCTTGACTTGAATACTTACTTGAATCATGAAACCTTACATCACAAATGTTAGCTTAAAAACAAACATGATGCATGATGCTTAATACTTGAATAATGCTCTAAAATACTTGATAATAAGCCCTTGAAGGCTCTTGAATGCTCTTTTAAACTCTCGTAATCTCCAATTTTTCATAATGCATGAATACTTCAAAGCTTAGGTCACTTTATTGCTTGTTAGATGAAAAATGAGTGAAATACCCTTGTATTTATACTTGTTTATACCAAATTTCCTGAAATTACAACACTATAAGCTGACATGAGATCTAGAAGAGTAAAATCTAGCTAAGAATTTGAATTTAATTTAGGTCTAAGCCACATGAGACTCATACACTAGAAGTGGCGTATGGGTACCATTAGGCTAGGCTACAGGTTACAGTTTTTAAGAAAGGCTTAGATTTATGTGAAATCTAGGTTGGGGCCCAAAACTTAGGTGGGACCCATATGCCCAAGGTGGCATATGAGTCCTAGATCACTAAATCTAGGCCATACAATCCAAAAACACATGAATTATGTTTGGATGTTGTTTTATGTTGGGATTATCCTTAGAAAGATGTATTTATTAAGGCTTGTGGATGCAAAATAAGGCCAAATAAGGCATAAAGAAGCCCAATAATTAATAATACCATAGATTAGTGTGAAAGTGTAATAGAACACTTTACAACACCTTTAATAAGGCACAATTAAATACATTTAGTTTGCAAGGGTCGAAGATGTAATGTGAATGTGTGAAACACATTACAACACTAAATCAAGGCAACATTAAGCTTAATTTAACAAGGAGGGCCTAAAAAAGCATGAAAATGGAGAGGGATTCATTTTTTTCATTGCCACATTTATCCCCTACTTTAGTGACAAGAGGAACTTGCTTCAACTCACACTAAAGTAGACAAAGTTGCATCAAGAGGGGTCTAAGTGTACCAGTGCTAGTAAGATAGGATGGCAACAATCAAGAGGGATGATCAAGCTCCCAGAATCAAGATCCTATGACAAACCAACATAGGCATAAAAGAACACACATGAAAATGATATAAGGAGCAATAACAAGGAAAAAGCATACACTACCAAAGAGAAAAGAAAAATAAAACAAAAAGGGTGGATCAAGATTCAATCATTTGTCTCACATGTTATGGATTAGATCTATGATGTTTGTCCAAAAATGTACACTCACTTTGAAGCAATGGAAATCTAGGCTTTCCACTAGGTGAGTATCCAAAAAAAAGGTGAGACACATATGCACGCAGCTGGTATTCGCTCAAACAAACAAGCAAGTGGCTATGGAAAAGTCACTCCTAAGTTCGACTTCCCATTCAACCAGGCCAAATATATACCTCTTGATAACTTTGATAAGGCGCCACACAACAATTAACTTTGAGCTTCATGAGGAAAGCAAAGCTACATATGCTTGAAACTCATGAAAAACTAAGATGGCACTACAACCAAGAAAAGTGTGTTATGTAAGGTGGCCATATAATAGAAATTTCAAATGTAAAGTAGTGTAATGAATGTTTAAAGGAGGTTTTCTTAGTTCATGTAAGGTCTTAACTTAGGGAAAATTGTGCCTAATGTCTCCAATAGTAGACCAATCAAAGAATAGAAGATTCACAACTTAGGGGATGCAATGTGTCGCATCAAGCCACTAAGAGGAATGTAATATGCTAAGAGAGATCACACCCTTGGGGGACATCACACTTGATGTCACCACAAAGAAAAAGAAGAATCACATGAAGTAAGAAGACTATACCATGAAACATGAAAAATTCAAAAAGAATAATGGGTAGATGCATGAAGTTGGGTTACACTTTTGTGGCCAATTCCATTTTTTTTTTGAAAACTTATAATGTGAGTGTGTTATAACATCCTCGTGTTATGTCTTTTTAAAAGGAAAAAAATAAGTGAAAGTGATTAATTTTTTGTTGACTATTTTTCTGCTCTTCCCATGGCTGAAAACCCTCATTTTCATGCTCATGTTCTAGGAGGCATTCTATAAAATTCTTCAACAACAGTTTCTTTTTCTTTGCAAGGATGGTGCCACAACAATGAAGAGGTGCTAGAGGTAAGTATTATTTGCTATTTGTTTCAAATTTCTTAGTTTTAGGTTGATTTTGTTTGTTTTAGGTTAGATTTGGTTTGTTTTAAATGTAAGAGATGCAAATGATCCTACAAATCCTCAAAATCCTCAATAAGAAGAGCAGGTAAATTCTCAACAACAAAATCAACCTCCACTACCAATCACTCAACACCCTCCTAGCACTCAACAAAATTTGAGGAGTGAAATTGAGAACAAAAAAAAATTGAGGGTTTTATCAGTAGGTTGAGTGATCCAAATGCTTCAACCACAAAAATAATGACCCTAGAAAATTCATTGAAAGAGATGTTAAAAAATTTAGATTCAATTACTCAGTAAATAATTGGATGGCAAGATAGGAGGTAGGCCGTTAGGGCATATTATGTGGATAAACTATCATATAAACAAGTAAAAGATTTAAAAATTACTAAAGGTGATAATTTGTTCTCTTTATTCACTAACCCTAGAACACATCAAAATCTTAGCCTCAATGTGAAGAGGTTTTCTATTCATTGGTGCCACCACCAAGAGATTAGGAACTGTTTTTATGATAGGTGGTACTTGTTCTTTGATTACCCATTGTGCATCAATTGTGAAGTCCCCCAATATTTTCTTAGGAAACTATACAATGAGTTCGTATTGAACCAAATCCAAAATTATTTTGATATGAGGGAGTTCTAGGGGAGAGGTGGGGGATTGGCTCAGAATAGGCCCGGTGCATAGCTAGATCCTTTGCGGTAAGGGAGATGACCTCTCACTAGGCCGCCTCGTGAGCACATTGTTATTCCTGTCATTGCAAAGGAGAGTGCTGACATAGAGACATTATAGGAGATCAACACTTTCACCCAGAGTGTCATCCATCATACTAGCCCTATTGTACAATGCCATCCAGGGGAGTCTTCGGGTGGTGGCCTTCGAACCCATGTGTGTTAATCTTGCGGGGTGACTTGTTCATATGACCCCACCAGCACTCAGCAGGATGCTACATAGGATTTGTATGCATCTACAGGGATGGAGAGGATGACTAAAATTTTGCATGATGTGTATGGCATTGATACTCAGGTAAAAGTAAGCATGTTCATTGAATTTGATTTATTAAATTTTGATTCTGAAATGCAAGATTAACTAATATAGTTTTATTATTTTAATAAAATTGCAAGGTCACAGTGTTGAGATTGGATACACAAGTCCTCCACCTACTTATTTCTACAATATACCTATCGGTGGGGTATGCAACTAATAAACAATTATAAATTTATTACATGTTAATAGCATTGTTTTAGGAATGGTATTTTAATATGTGATTTTGGATTTTGAACAACGTAATATTGGAGGTTTCGAGGGAACACCTCCTAGTGCTAGTGGATTTACTCAAACTTTCACGCAGGTAATAGAATAAAGAAAACTTAACTAATGAATTCTACTTAATAGATTTGTGTAGTTTATATTCATATTGTTGGTTACGTTGCATTACTTCACATTCCATAACTAATAACTAGATGTTGATAGATGACAAAATTTCAACTACAATATAGTTTTTTAGAAAGTCAACATAAGCAGCATGATGCAATTACTTCACATGGAGGAACGTGCTTGCAAAGGTGCACCAACACAACAAACTATTGATGCTTGGAAAAAAACTATGAAACCATAATAGTGAGCAATAGCATAGACAAGGCAGTTAGTAGTTTGAAAAAATGCCTCGAAGAAATGTGGTCTCATGGTGATGGAATTCCATTCCATCACCACATGAGACCACATTTCTTCGAGGAATTTCTTCAAACTGCTCACCACCTTTCCTATGATACCACATTTTTCATACATGTTCACCAAAGCATTTTATCAAACTACTCACTTGCAATTGCTGCTATGGCTAAAAGCCTAAAATAGGTGTTTTCCAACAAACTATATGGATTCTTCGAAAAATATCTATCAAAGCATAATAGTAACCAATAATACCATAGAGAAGGCAATGAACTTTTTGAAAAAAATCCTGGAAGAAATGTGGTCTTATGGTGATGGAATGCCATGACGTGCATTTGTTTGTAATGGCATGCCATCACCACGAGACCCCACTTCTTTTGAGGAATTTTTTCAAAAAGTTCACTACCTTCTCTATGCCACCATAGTTATCATACATTTCTATGAAAGCATTTAATCAAATGGTTTAGTGGCTTGCTGTTATGGGTAAAAGCCTAAAAACATGTCCTTTCGAACGAGATATGGATAAGGCAAATAGTAAGCATGATAATCATAAATATATAGTTTAATACTTGTATTCAAAATTTTATTCATTAGATCTCATACATTATAAGTCATGATGTGGATCACTATTGTAACCTTTTTTGTGATTGAATAATTTTTTGTTTTATTTTCAGATGTTGGTGACAGAAACACCTCCAAATGTTACGAGGGCAATGGATATCAGTGTTTCATCTGCTATACAATCCTCGATGGCTTTGATAGGGGAGGTATGAGGAAAATTACTAAATTTCAATTTACATTCATTGTTATAGATAGGTATGTGTGGGATCATCATGGAAAAAATAGGCCCTTAAGTGGCAAAAAAATAAAAAAAATAGAGTTAGACAACTTGACGTAAAAATTTGAATAAGTTATCTATATTATTTCAAAAATATGTAAGAATAGAATATGTAGAAAATTGAATGTACTTTCTAAACTACTAGGTTTTTTTTTTTAGAAAGAAATCTTTTTGGTGAAAATTTCAAATTTCAATGCAGTAGTATTTAAATTTCAAGGAAAAAATAAGAAGTAGGTGTTTGTCTGACAGCCATAACCACAATAAAATGATAATATTTTTTTAATAATACTTTAGACATAAGTAGAGGACTCATGTCCAAATGTGATGCATAATTTTTTGTAATTTTTTTCCAAGTAAATAATTAATTATAAATTTTTTATTACAACTTTTAAAAAATATAAAAAACTAGTATGTTTGACTACCTTAACTTGGTCAAAACTTCATGAAATTCCATTTTTGTTTCTTTAATCCTATAGTATGCAAAGCATAGAATGTGATGCATGTTTTGGATTCCAAAAATGTGATATTGTTTGAAAGCTCTAGATGTTTTTCAATCAGCCTATCAATTACGAATTTAGTCGTAATTCAAATAGAAAATGAATAATAATTATTTATTAAATTTGAAGTAAAGGATAATTTATATTGGTGGAAAGTTGAGAATCTCCTTTAAAAACCCTTTTCATTTCATCAATTTTGGGTTAAAAAATGTTGTCAGCCACATACCCTACAAAAACCCATCATATCGCCACTTTTTGTCCCATCATGATCCTACACATACCCAGATGTTAATTCTTGTGAAAAATCAAACCATTATTGATTTGTAGTTTAATTCCTATTTGGATGGTTTATATAGGGCTTGAGCACACCTCAACATTGGTGTTCAAATATTTTTATCGTGGAGAGTGATCATGAGATGGCCGTAAGTGATTATTTTGTTAAATATATCATTTTTAATAATGTAATTTCTATATATTAATTTCTTTACTTCTTATTGTAATAGTTAAAACTTCACCAGGAGCTAAACCCTAGGAGGAGCAATAGGAGCACTCCTCGAACACAAAAAAAAGAGTGACAGACTTATCGCCATCTAATTGCCAAACAAAGGGAAAGAATTTATTTCTAGAGCATGAAGAGAAATGAATTTTGATTCTAGAGCCCTTTGTTGTATGCCTACATGGCAATTTTGTACATATTTTGTATTGGATATATTTGGCATTGTATTCCTATATGGCTATTTTGTAACTATATCTTATACTTATATTGACATATATTGATGTATGCATGCATGGCTATTTGGTTAATACAAATATTTTTTATTGATGGTGTCCATATTTGCATTATAAATTCATGGTTCAATAGATATGAGTTACGTGTATTCAAGTGTGTACTTTACAACTTACATGTATACTTTTTGACTTATGTGTGTTCCAATGTATACTTTGTGACCTACGCATTTTCATGTGTATACCTTGTATTCGTGCATATACTTTGTATTAAGTTGTGTATATTATGTATTTGTGTATATACCTCAAGGCTTACATGTTTATGACTACTTGTGATTCCCTTATACATATACATGCTTGACTTATTCGCATGTATACTTATTAATTGGTTAGCCCTAGCATTGATCATTCCTGTCCTTCATGGTTTGTCTTGAATAAATTAATTAATTGATAGTAGACAACTTTATCTAAAAGAAAAAAACACGTTTTCAATTGGTATTCCATGAAATGATTGATAAAAAGATTCAAATTTATATTTAATCCTTTTATCGGAACAACTAAATTAAGCAAAGGATACATAATCTTCATGTAACATTTGCAAAACATAATATTCAGAGTATATGAAGTAGTCAACTTCTTGACACATTATCTATGTTACCGGGTTCTTCTATTTTAGCCCTGGTTCTAGAACTGGTTCACTTAGGTGGTGCAAATCCTAGTTTGATTCGCCTATGGGTTCAACTGTGCAGTCACACATATTACAAAAAGATATGTGTTTATACACTTCAATTGTGTAGTCACCCTTTGGTTCTTTGAAAGAAAAATATACCTATGCCATTGTTACACTGCAGAGGTGAACCAAATTTTGTATTAAGTGGAGCTATATTAAGCTGCCACTCTGAAAACCAATGTAACAATGATACAAAATAATGTTTGAGACTACAAGAAGACAACAAAATGGCTAGTGGGGCAAGTGCACAAAGTTGGTCGCACTTTTGCAGCCAAATGAGAAAATAAAAGCCATAATGCGAACATGTTATAACGCGTTCGTGTTATGTCTTTTTAAAAGAAAAAAAAAAGTGAAATCAACATATCATTTTTCATTTGATTTTTACTGTGTTTTAGCTCCGCCCGTGGCCCAAAACCCCATTTTATGCACTCACATTCTTGGAGTGGTGATTTCCATAAAATTCATCAACAACAGTTGGATCTTATTCACAAATATGGCACCACGATGACAAAGAGATGCAAGAGGTAAGTATTGTTTGATATTTGTTTTGAATTTGTTAATTTGAAATTGATTTTGTTTGTTTTAGTTTAGAAATGAATGTTTTTTTTTTCAATTTGTAGGAAATCCTCCAAATCCTCAACAAGAGGAGGCAAATCCTCAATAGCAAAATCCTCAACCAAATCCTCAACAAAATCAACCTCAACAACAAAATCAACCTCCCCCACCATTCTCTCAATTCCCTCCTAGCACTCAAGAAAATTTGAGGAGTGAAATTGAAAACAATAGAAAACAACTTGAGGATCTTATTAGTAGGTTGAGTGATCCAAATGCTTCAACGACAGAAAGAATGCATCTAGCAAATTCATTGAAAGATATGTTAAAAAATGTAGATGCAATTACCCAACAAATATCTGGATGGTAAGATAGGACGCAAACAACGAGGGCATATTATGCAGACAAATTATCATAGAAACAAGTAAAAGATTTAAAGATTACTAAAGGTGATTTGTGTTCTTTATTCACTAACCCTAGAACAAATGAAAATCTCACCCTCAATGCAAAGAGGTTTCCTATTCATTGGTGCCACCACCAAGAGATTAGGAACCGTTTTTATGAAAGATGGTATATGGTCTTTGATTACCCACCGTGCAATAATTGTGAAGTCCCCCAATATTTTCCTAGGAAATTATACTGTGAGTTTGTATTGAACCAAATCCTGAATTATTTTGATATGTGAGAGTTTCAGGGGAGAGGTGGGGGGTCAGCTCAGGATAGGCCCGATGCACAACCGGATCCTACACGGCAAGGGAGATGACCTCTCGCTATGCTGCCTCATGAGCAAATTGTGATGCCTGTCATTGCAAAGGAGAGTGCCAATGTAGAGACTTTGTAAGCGATCACATCCTTGAGTCAGAGTGTCATCCACCACACTAGCCCCATTGTACAACATCATCTAGGGGAGTCTTCAAGTGGTGGCCTTTGAGGCCATGTGTGTCGATCTTGCGGAGCTACTTGTTCGTATGACCCTACTGGCCCTCAGGAGGGTGCTACGTAGGATCCATATGCTTCTACGCAACCTGATCCATATGCATCTATAGGGATGGAGAGGATGGCTGACATTCTACATGATGCATATGGTATTGATTGTCAGGTAAAATTCAACATGTTCATTGAATTTAGTTTATTAAATTTTGATTTTGAAATGCAAGATTAACTAATTTAGTTTTATTATTTTAATAAAATTATAGAGTCACAGTGTTGAGCTTGGGTACACCAGTCATCAATCTACTTATTTTTCAGTACACCTATTAGTGGGGTATGTAAAGTTAGTAAACAATTATAAATTTATTGCATGTGTTAATAGCATTGTTTTATGAATGGTGTTCTAATTTGTGATTTTGGATGTTGAAAGCCAGAGGACAACAAGAGAGGCAGAAGAAAAAAAGGAGGGGGAACTAGCAGCCAAGAGGGAAAGGAGGAGAGAAGGACAAATAAGATAAGAAAGTGGGTAAGAAGAGGGAGAAAAAAAAGACAAGCACAGGGTAAAGAGGCAAAACCAATAGTGAAGGCCAAAAGGAGAGAGATCAAGAAAGATTAGGGGAGAGGGCATTGAGGCTATTTAATAAGGACTTCCAGGAGAAACTTAGAGCCCAACCCCCATTCCGATTAAGGTTGGAGGGGTGATTGTTGATTTCAATGGCCTCATTGAGTTTTCTCTTAAAGAAGTTGTCTTCATTGAATAGGATTTTGGTGTTTTCTAAAGCGATGTGATGCTTTTTCCTAGTAGAGTGTTCAACTAGAGCAGATTTCAAGATATGATCATGTCCTAGGTCGCACAATGCTCCTTAATTCTTCTGTTTATGGAATGACCTATTTCCCCATTGTAGGGAATGCCACACGAACACTTCACTTTATAGGCACCAGATTTGAGGATATGATCTTGGGGGTCTTTGGAGGAAGGGATGCAATTTATTACAATGCAAATAGGTTTGAAAGTACACTTGATACCCTTTTTGAGAAGGATCATGGAGTATGATCCAAAACATTGATGTAAAAATCTACACACATTTTTTCCATAAATCTACTTGCCAACTATCATGGACTGTGGAAACAAAATTTTATTAATTGACACCCTTCATGGGAGGGAATTGCAATTCAAATTGAGTCAACTAGGAAATTTGAGAATTAAGATTTCAAAGAAGTTAGCAGACTTGGATTTCTTGAAAATATTTCATGATTACAACGTTTTTCCTTCCTTCATAAGAATATGCCATCACCTATTCAACCCTCATAACAAACAGATCTTACATCAAGCCAGGGTCTTTCTCTCCTTTGTGCTATGATAAAATCCATGAGGGCTATCATCAATCAAATTTCTTCTAGACTGTTGCCCCTACACTTGGAATTGGTGTCTTCTCTTCACTCAAACTTGTGGAACTAGATTGATACAACGTCCCAAGCCAGAGCATCAGGCATCAAATTCAAATGTGAGCAAAGGAAAAAAAAAAATTGGTCATTGTTCAATCATGCTCGCATGGAGGCTTCTATGCATGCTTTGGACTCCCCATACCAACCATCTCCCCTCCACACTGTTTCTCTCCCTTCAGGTCATCTCCATGTTTCTTCTTCTCCCACTGAGGTCAACTCTCCTCTCCTCTTTCTTAGTCCCTTTCTACTTTGTCTCCTGCTAGCATCATGCCACCCTTTCTTGCCCCTCCTTCACTACTTCTCCTCTCTTTTCCCCTCATCCATTCCTCCATCTGACATCCCCCTTCTGGCGCAACGCTTTGCAATCCTCCAACAGTGTCCAAAGATGACTTGATGTTTGCATAGTTGGTTCCCAAAAATGTCAATTTTGGGCTGGATAATGAAGTTTTAGCTTCTTCATCTATCCATTCTAGCAGTGATTGTTTGCATCAGGGTTTGGGAGGTCTTCATTGTGCATCTCTTGTTTCAGCTCACAAGCTTGATGTTTTAGCTTCTTCGTCATGCCTTCCCTATTGCATGATCCAATGTTTTGACTCCAATGGTCCACCTTTTTCTTCTACAGGTATGCAACCTCTCTCAATCTCATTTCCCTCCTTTTTTAATTTGTCTCCTTTCAATTCTTCTACAGGTATGCAGAAAATATATCAGAGAGGAAAGGAAATAGCTCTCAAGAGCAGAAACTAAATCAGAAAGATGCAGCTCTCAAGAGCAGAAAAGAAAGAAGAAGTTTGTAATGAAGCTGATGAAAGAGGCGAAGCTGTGTAAAAGAAAAATAGAATTTTGATTAATATAAATTTACTGGGTTGCTGTTTATAGTTTGTTTTTTATTTTGTTTTCTTCTATATCTGCTTTATAATGGTGTTTAATAGAATGATTTGAATTCTGCAATCTGTTAATGTTTCTCTGGTTTTTATCCTCCTTTAAATCCAACAGGAAACTCTAGTCGAGCATTTCCCAACTAAGCCAATGTCTTAAGCAATGCATAAATCTAACTGCATAATCAATACCGCTTCTTTTGAAAGATTTAATGGTAGCATATCACTTCACTCATATGGACCCTATCGTTAATTTATATTATGCCATGATTTTCCTTCCTCTTCAAGCGGTTAGATTTAAAAATTTATTGTAATTTATGATTTGATAAAGTGTTAATGCCATGAATCTTTACTTTTTGAAAACTCGCAAAGATGAAAAATTTGAGTGAATTAATGATTCGAATGGGTTCCTTATTATGTTAATTTCCTGTCATTGTCATATGAATTAAATAGAGTTATGATAGGATGTTGAATTTTAAAATGTTTTGATTATTTATGCTTTATTATTTAAAGTGCATTTTTGTAGTGAGTAATAAGTAGATTATTTATGGTTATCAAAATTGATATTGTGAATTAATTATTATTCATCTTGGAAGTCGTTAATTTTAATTTGTATTCATTTTCTAGGTAGATTAAAGAATGCAAAGGGCAATCAAATAAATAGAAGATCAAAATTTATTTTATTTGCAAAATCATACAATGTAATTAAACTACCATTCAATGACAATAGATTGTTGAGCTAAAGTTTATAGTTTGATTAAAAATTATGTAATTATCCACAGATAATAAATTAATCTTTTAACTTATTTCATAGATTATTTTGTTGTATAAATTATTTGGTCCTTTGAACATTAATAAAAGGTTTCATAATAAATTATTTAGAGTGTAAAATATAATTTCTCTTGATTTTGCTGTCTTTAATATTATGTTTGAATTTCTTTACTATGAATTTGATTATAAGGATAACTCTCCAATATTTTATATATATTAATATGTAATATATGTACCGTAGTTACTCAGTCAAAAAAAACATTTAATATAGAACTTTCTACCACCAAACACTTCCTTACTGCCACCGTTCTTCTCGTTAACCATCAAAAAATCTATTCTCGTTAACCAATCTATTCTCGTTAACCATCAAAAAATCTGACTTGTAAAGGACTTGTTCCCTTCAAACAAAATAGCATTTACCAGTAACAAAACTAAAAACTTAATTATCCAAAATTTCCTTGCTCATGAATTTAAAAAAGGAAGTTTTTCAAAATCACTCTCAACCCTGGTAAAGTGTGTCGACTGTGAAAAGCACTGATGCCTCTCTACCTCTACAAAAGTTGCATACTTAATAAAACAACAGCATGTGGTAAATTCAATATTTGACACAGACATAAAATTGTCAAATTACAGAAAAAGTTTTCATCAGTTAGCTGATGTTGATTGAACATTAGTGATATGGAACACTTAAAACTTAAACATAATTATAATAAATACTTTACTCTTTAGAAATGCTATGACAGTAAATACAAATTTACTATTAAGTAATCATAAGCTGGATTTTGGAAAAGGTGTGACTTGTGAGGCAGTGCTATCAAAATCATACATGTACCGTAGTTACTCAGTCAAAAAAAACATTTAATATAGAACTTTCTACCACAAACACTTCCTTACTGCCACCGTTCTTCTGTAGAAGACCATGTGCGTTGAATGTAGAAACTCGTGTTTTTGACTGTAATCCAGAGTCTTGATGGTTCTAAGTATTTTCTGTGCGATTTTGTTACCACACTTCCGTCAATTATTATAAATAGTCGCTCTCATCCCCATTTACTCTAATATCCAACAGATTTCAGATATATTCCCTCCTCCCCACTGCTTACCATGGCTTCTCCTCCTGTTGCTTCTGCAATTTCAATTCCCCAGCCTGCCCTTGTTTGTGAACAAGAAGCCCAGTCCGAGAGTTTGTTATCTCAGCTAAAACTGTATGACATGATATTCGGGTCAACTAAGCCCATGGCTCTCAGAGCTGCTGTTCTGCTGAATATTCCGGACATAATTGGTGAGGCTTCAGGCTGTCTTACCCTAGAGGAAATTGCTGCCCATATTTCAGCCTCCGCCGAGAGTCCCCCTAGCATAGAATATCTGTTTCGTCTTCTCAGATTTCTAGCCTCCCACCAAGTCTTTAGTGAGATCCCACACAAGGAGGACTTCAAGCAATTTAGATATGCCCTCACAGGCCTTTCTAAATTGCTTGTGAAGGAAACAAGTAAAGGAGGTGTGTCCATGCAAAATTATGTTCCACTTTTGATGGCAGCGACCACCCAATTTACCTTGCAAGGATGGCTGCATCTACACGAGTCTGTGTTAGAAGGCGGCTGCGCCTTCGATAAGGCTTTTGGGATGAGTTATTGGGACTACGCTATAAACAACCCTGAAGCAAACAAGACATTTAACGACAGCATGTCATGTGACACTCGTGCTGTCATGTCTTCAGTTGTCAAGATTTATGAGGAGGGATTTAAGGAGATAACTTCTTTGGTTGATTGCTGATATTTTTGAGGATGAACAGCTTTACTGAAGAGCCCATGAACTTATTTATTTCTTCTTTTTCTTCTTTCTTTTTTTTTGGTAGAACAGTCACCTAAAAAAGAGGGATGGTCTTTCTTTCAGTTTTAAAGATTTTGATCTTCTTTGCAATTGATAATGTTTTTACATAAATTGTTGATTATTTATTATTTAAATATATTGATTATTTTGTTTGTGAAGTTATATAATAATTTTAATTATATGTTTGTCTGGGTTGTGGAGTTGGCTTGGGCTGTTGGTTTGCTCCTCATAGGTCTCAGGTTCAATCCCCCACTCTTGTGGTTGTTCAATGTGCCATAAGATTCGTATATTACATATTTTATCTTATTTGTATTTTCTAAAAATTGATAATCACACAATATATCAAATCCTAACAACATGCTCTTACACATGGAATACTATTGCTAGTTTTTTTCTTCCTTAATGATACTAGTTAATAATAAAAAGGAAACCTAAGTTTATTTGTAAGTTTTGATATGTACCATTATTGCTTGTAAATGTCTTGCACATTATAGAGATAACATGTCTATTTGGTTTGGTCTTTAACATATAACTTTCATGTGATGATTTAATTTGTATGAGTAGAGCATGTCAGTGGAAACATGTTTGAGCATATTCCTCGAGCTGATGTAGTTTTTATGAAGGTATGTTTAATCTTATTTAATATTTCTTAAACAATTGCAATATTTTTGTAGTAATTACATTGAATATAAAATTTTGATGCAGTGGATTTTGCATGATTGGGATGATGATGATTGTGTAAGATTATTGAAAAAGTGTCATGAGGCCATACCAGATAATGGGAAAATTGTGATTGTGGATGCCATTATTGATGAAGCCAAAAATGATGAAGATGAACAAGAAAAATATCTAAGGAATGTGGGATTATTTTTTGATATGTCAATGATGTCATTCACTGGTGGAAAGGAGAGATCAGAGATGGAATTTAAACAACTTTTCAAGAAAGCGGGTTTCAAAAGCTACACCATCTTCAAACTTCCATTTGTTCAAGCCATTATTAAGGTTTCCAAATTCTAAATGAATAGATTAATACAATATATTGTAATAAAAATTGGTTTAGAATATTATGAAAATGTTTGTTTAATACTATATTAGATTGTTGATGCATTAGATATTTATCTATGTTTCAAAGTACTTTTTTCTAATTATTATATGAATAAAGTACCACCATCACTTAAATAAATGTTTAGTATTGTACATATATGATGGATCATGTGTCAATGTATTCATACTCAATTTTTTTCATTTTTATTGAAAAAACAAATTCTATTCAAAAAACCAAAAAATTATAAAATATAAGGATTTTTTTAAAATGACTTTATGTTTATGGTCATAAGGATAAGTTATAGGGGTAATAAATTTTTTTCAAAATTAAAGGTGAAACAACAAAAAATGGTGGGCTTCCCATCATTTATAAGATAGGTTTCCTATTCCACACTCTTGTTTCACTCAAGGAAACCCTAGAGATCTCAATCCAAGTATGGAATGGGAGAAAGAGATCCGCTAAAGATTGTCCTAGGGTATGATTAATGACTAAAAAGGGTTCACCACCAAGCTAGGGCTTGGAAAGCCAAGTAACATGAAAAACCTAATGATCAAACCTAATGATATGCAAGACTTAAATAGATAACCTAGAAATGAATGCAAAACATAATAGAAAACTGGAAAAGTACAGAGGTGCACCTGGAAACTTGTAGCAACTTGAATGAAAACCTGAAATGCTGAAAACTATTGAATTTATTGCATACTGTGACTCATACGCTAGGTTGGGAAATTTAGTCCTAGATTATGGTTTCTAGGTAGGAATAGCAATATAGTAGAGACAAGTTTGGAATGCCTGAAAACTGGAAAATCTAGTATACTAGAACTCATACACCAGAAGTTGCGTATTAGTCCTACTTGGCCTTTTCAGAAAGTCAAAGTTTGATTATGCTCTTCAACCTCTGCTTTGTCTTCTCAACTTTATTTTTGGAGCTAAATTGTTGAATTATGCTTTGTAGGTGTCTTTTAATGATCTTCTAAACAAGGTGACAACTTGGACAATTTTGCAACTTTGACAACTTCTTTCCAATCTTGCTCTTCAATATGTCTTCAACCTAGATATACAGATCACACACTAAAGAGAGGGGAAAATGTTATTCTGTTAATGGAAAGGATTTTTCCTTGGTCAAACCCCACTTTGGTAATCAAACCTTGCAATGAAATCAAATGGAAAGGAGGAATGATGAATGAACAAAATGATATCCTGCAACTAACCAAACCCTAAAAATAAAGTGCTACAAACATGTATGAGATGGCTCCAGTGGATGTGGATCTTGACTCTTGCTTGAATGTTGTAGATCTTGACTTGAATACTTGCTTGAATCATGAAACCCTACATCACAAATGTTAGCTCAAAAATAAACATGATGCATGATGAATTTGACATGATGCTTGATACTTGAATAATGCTCCAAAACACTTGATAATTAGCTCTTGAAGGCTCTTGAATGCTCTTGTAAACTCTTGTAATCTCCAATTCTCTAGAATACATGAATAATTGAAAGATTAGGTCACTTGATTGCTTGTTAAATGAAAAATGAGTGAAATAACCTTGTATTTATACTTGTTTATGCAATTTTTCTTTAAATTACAACACTACAAGCCAACGTTAGATCTAGAAGAATAAAATATTGCCAAGAATTAGAATTTAATATAGGTCTAATCCACATAGGACCTGTTGGTGGTTTTTTAAGTAACCAAACTTGATCCTACCACTTACCTATAGATCTTCTAGAATCTGATGGTCAACAAGGGTAATGATTGGCCAACAAACGAGTAAGGAGTCTAAGGCTCTTACTCCTACTCTTCGAGCTCTATGAAACCTAGGAGGGTAATCCTTGGTATGTTCATGTGATATTTATTTGATCGAGAACATTTTTGCACACAAATAAATTTCTATAAAGTGTAAATAGACAAGATTCATTAAATATTTGGCTAACCTTTAAACAAACTATTATCTATTGTAAGGAATGGAATGATACTTCATATTGGTACATTGTAATTGAAGGTATTTTAAATGATTTTTAGTTCTCGTTCCAAGCCTTTAGCTAGGTGCATGACTAACTCATTTATCTTCAGGATAACCTAATGAAGAGACTAATTCATCATCCATTGGGCTAATGGAGTCACATTTGTAATAACCAATAATACCTTAGCAATTTAACTCAGTAATTAGTGGACTATTGAAATACTACCTTGCAATATTCAACTCACTATGCCTAAAGCAAAGCTACTTATCGATCCTATGTTCTTTCCTCCCAAACCTGTGACCTTATTTTAGCACTTCTAAGTCAATTCTTTGAATTGAAGTAGAAATAAACTCACTCACTCAATCAAAACAATTTAAGACAAATGAAAAGACCATTAACCATTTTCATCATATTTTGAAAGAAAATTACATTGGAAAGTATATTATTTAGAATTGATACTTTCTTCTATTACTGTTGCTACTATAAAACTACTTTAAGATAATTACATAATAATTCCATACCCTAGACTCCTTGATCTATTCATCAGATTATCTATTTACAATCTACTCCTTCACAAGCTTCACCTTTTCACCTAGACCATTTGGAGACCTAAAAATTGAACCATTGTAGCAGCCTTGAAATCTGTTTTATAGAATAAGTGAGAAACAAGCAATAGGTTGAATTACAATTACATTTCATTTGCATTTGAAAGCCAATTTCACCTAAATTTGAGATATTTACCACAAAGTTACATATAATCATTTTCAAAATAGGGGAAAGCAAAAGAAATGAAATTTCACATGTTTTTTTGAAGAAGACCAACCAAGCCACCAAAAAGAACCATTAGTCATTGTACCATCCTCCAAACCTCATGTCCATGTTGAGCAAAATTATTCTCCATCATATCAGCCAAAAGGCTCCCAATTTTGTACTAAAGACAAAAACCCACTTATGTTGAGAAGGATGAAGCTACCACCAAAGTAAATATTATCATCAAACATAAAAACCAAGACCAAGATGCCATCATGCTCAGTCAGGACTAGAATACACATGCCCACTTCATGTTCTTGCAAAAACAAGAGATCTCAAAGTCCATCAAAGTCCATCAAATTAGCCATGGTGAGTAGGTACTAGCAATAGCCTGAATCTATTTCAACCTCACTACCCAAGGGACTATTCAAGATTTCAATGGGAGAGCTATGCAATCCCATGCAAGCTCAGTGATACTCATTCCTCCATTTTTCTTCCATCATAGACTTCATTGACTCCTTCTCCTTAAACTTGTACGATTCTCCCATGACAAACCTGCGCCTCACATGATAAGTTCTCTTGATAGCATCCTACATAGGTTTCTTACCACAAACACTCTTCTTGCCCTTTTCCTTTGGTGTTATAAGAACTCTGGGTGTGCCTTGTTTATCTTCAGGGATATCATCATGGGACTCAAGAAAAATGAGTCTCCTATACCTTCTAATAGGGGAGGCAGATACATTGGGCTTCCTCATCTTCAATAAAGAGATCTCAAGAATTTTACAAGACAGAGACAACCCAAAAAATGTGTAAATATTATCTACCTTTGTGTGATTATAGCAATAATTCTCATGAAAACCCTAGGTAACAAACTTACAAAGCCTATGACATTTTCTAGAAAAACCTACTAATATTTAGGAAACCTATAAGAATGTCGACTTCATCTTACCCGGGAGAGAATAATCTTACCACCTTGCAATTCCTCGACATAGTTACTCACAACATCCTCGTCCTGAAGTTAAGCGTAATTCCTTAGCTTCTACTTGTAGTTGTGTAGAAAATGTGATTGCCAACTCCGATTTATCAAGCAACTTGAGCATGTCAACCATTAATGCTCACAGAAGGATAGCACAAGTGATTTGATGATCAACCATTGGATTTTGAATCACAACCATGAATCTCCCCAATGCTTTGAAACTTGCTTATGATCTTCAATCATTAAATAAAAAGAAAATCATTCACACACTTCAGGATCATATGTGGGTAACCCTACATATTCCTTCTACCATTAATGCTCACTCACGTGAAGCAAAATGACTATCTTGTCCATATCTCCAGTTTGGAATGTCAGTCGTAGATGTATGTTTGAGATGACATGTTGAATGACTTAGATTGATTCAACAATATTTTAAATTTTCTTTTCTTTTTTGCAAATCCTTTGGCCAATAAAAATATTCTAGCTGGAATGCCAACTCATCCATCTATGGGCTCCACCATCCTTTCCCCAGTGGAGGAAGAGATCCATGTGTTGTTCACCCACTCACCCCATTACCTTTTATAAAGCATTATTTTAATCCTATGAGGTGAGAGGAGAACGGTTGAGATTAACTCTCAATGTCACATCTCAATCGTTGATTTGAAACCTCAAGACATTGGGTGTGTGAGTGGAGATCGTGCCCCACACCTATAGCAAAACACATGTTAGTAGCCCATTGACTCCACTGCCTTTTGGAAACTATTATTTTAATCCCATGGGGCTACCGGAAACAACTATGATTAAACCTTTAGATAAAATGGTTTAGAAAATTTGCATGTGCAACAAAGTTAATTTTAATAAATGGGACCTAACTAGGTTGACAAGACTTAGACCCTCAAGGATTAATGATTTAAGACATAAGTCATTTTAATATGAAACATTTCACCTGACCATAGGAAAATTAAAGTGATGGGGATGCATTCAGTGACCGACAGATGTAGACCAAGGGGCTAATGAAAATAATGATTTTGATGGCTTAAGTTGAAACTCAGGTGACCGATAACTAGGTAAAAATAGTCAACAAAATATTGTATGTACATACATTCCTTGCAACCAAAAACTCTAAGATGTCTCAATGAAAGCTTGTGATTTGACCATGCCTCTATAAGCGTCTTATCAACAAGAGCTAATGTAGGAGACTTATTAATCGAGTAACAAGCAATGGAAACAACTTCAACCCAAAACCTTTGTTCTAAACTAGTACCACTCAACATACTCCTGGCCTTCTCCATCAGTGTCTTGTTCATTCTTTCTGCTATTCCATTCTACTGTGGAGAATATAGAGTTGTCCTTTGTCTATGAATACCACAATCTTTATATCTATCAAAATCATTAGAGTAAAATTCACCGCCATTATTAGTCCTCAAACATTTTATTTTCTTTCTAGTGTACAACTCAACCATTGCTTTAAATTTTTTAAATCAACTAAATTTTTTAGATTTACTCTTTGGAAAATATACCCATGTCCTACTATAATCATCAATAAGTGAAACATAATATGTGGATTTACCAATCGAAGGAACATCTACAGGACCAAACACACCAAAATGAATAAGATCCAATACACCACAAGATTTATGAGAACTCGAGTAAAATTGAACATGGTTTTGTTTTCCATAGATACAATGCTCACAG
>VDFB02288082.1:0-25954 GCA_007258455.2 Sequoia sempervirens | reverse complement strand
CATAAGTTGATTACTAAGTCTGAGCCCCAAGCAATCTGTCATCCCACCAAGTAACATCAAAGCTGTAGCTAGTCAATTATTTGTGAGAAATCATGGAGACAAATGTTTGGACTATTTTCCTGGTGCATGGACATCATTTCTAGGACCTCCATGGGTTTCAAGTCTCTCTTGTTGAGTCTCCTGCCTTTTTAAAGGTAGAAGGAGTGTCTGCAACTGTAGTCTGTAAGAGTTTTATTGGGGTTTCGTGGTGGTGAAACTATCATTCTTGGCAATGACTGCCAAGAGAGAAAGTATATTAATTTATGTGAGTGATCAAAATAGGCCTGCAGGATTTTCTTATGGACCTAGGGATATGATATTATAATGTATAGGAGTGGGTAGAGATGCAGACATGTGGCACACATATCATACTCTTCCCATCTCCTTACAATGATATACACCTTTATATGGATCTCCTCCTAATAACATAATGAGAGGTAAACCATTGAACCCATGTAGGCCTCCTAATTACCTATTCTGATTCATGACTCAATACAACTACTTTATATGAATTAAGGGATGTATGCCACATCTTGGCATCTCCATCCACTTATATACATAATAATAACATATCCCTAGGGACATAACAGATTTAAAATTACAACCTGCAAAGCAGGATTTAGAAAAATAATGTAAGCTTTAGAATGGAAGTAAACACTACAGAATGCATGTGAACGAGGTTGTGGTAAATTGGTAGGACCACTTGGTTCTCATGTTGGAGACCAAAGTTCAAATCTCCCCAAGGACATTATAGTGTTGGAATGGTGTGCTGAACATGTAGTCCTGCTTTATTTGAGAGCGTATACGGTAAGCCCACAGGTGACGCTGGAGGAGAAGACGATGGAGTGATAAGGAGGATGCCCTGCAGGAGGAAATAGGAGGTGTGACATTGAGAGATGTGGTGGGCCCACAGGCTATGCTAGAGGACATTGGAGCAATAAGGACGAGTATGCTTTGTAAGAGGATATGTGAGAAGAAGGAGAAGGCGTTCAAGTTGTAGGACTGCAACAGGAGGAGGAGGATATTGTAATTGTAACAATAACTCCTGCTGCTAGAGAGTTAGATAAATTATTAAATGGTACCTTGAAAATGAATTGAATGGGATGTGAGTCTTGTGAACAAATCCACAATTCAAATGTTGGGGTTGGAATAGAAACCTTAAAAAACACTACTGAATGCATGGCATCCACAATCTTCATTTAATTCCCTACCACTGGTGTATGAAGAGATACTCACATGGAAGAGGTACTAAAGCTACAGAATAAGTATGTTGAAATATTTGGTGCTCATCACCATCAGACGGTTTAGCAGTTTATCAACCAAGAATGAGTTTGATGACATCATCTTGATGAGCTGACATGAACCAACAGAGAACTATTTGTTTGGGAAACAATTACAACCCTGCTCAAGATCCACATTAATTTTTTTTTTCTTTCTTTTTGGGTTATTTGTAGTGGTAGTAAGCTTCACAAGGTTCTATTTTTTCAGCCAAAGTTAGCAAGTTCTAGCACAATTGTGATCAAACCCCAAAACTCTTATTTTGGACAAATTGGTTTGGACTGAAACATATGGTTTTACTTCTAAAAATAAGACAGTTTGCAACATGAAAATACAAAAGAATATTGAAAAGAGGCCCGTGCCTCACCCACAAGGTCAAATCTATCATATAAAGACAAAAACCTTAGGTCTGAAGTATTTAATTATAATGTCATTTGTTCACCCTAAATATTTTAGATGCCTTAGGCTAGTGAGATTTGTAGTAATCAGATTTCAAAAGAATGGTGGAATACATGAACTTAAGCTACTTCAAAGCAAGCTAGGAGATATCTTTGATACTAAAGATGTTCTGTAATGTCCCCTTCTCGAGCCTGATCTTTCCAGTGACCGTTGGCCTATTCCGGAGACCCGTAGGCTATTCGGAAGGTAAAATTAGGGTTTCTTGTTTTGAAGGATGCTCTTGCTCGAGGTTGGTTGTTTCAATGGCAGATTCTTTCTGGGTTTTCAGAGAGCTTCGCAGTGTTATGTTCTTCTTGGCATTCTGAGCATCTTCAGGAATTTACTATTTTTAGTAAATTCTATTTCTGGCAGTGAACCTGTTGGTCTCAGCACAGTTGACTTTCCTCTTCAGTCATCTCAATTGGTTCATTCAGATTTTGGCTTCGGGATGCAGTTTCGGAGAGATAAGTTTATTTCACTTAAATAACATTATATTTTAATGTTATATTACCCCTTGGCCTAGTCTATTGACTTAACGTTGTTTTAAAAAGTGGTCTTTTAAGGGTGGCGCCAACATTGAGATTATTTTGTATTTATTAAGGTTGAATTAAAGCATATGTTGGACGCCAACTTCAAGGAAGGAATAAAATTATAATTAAAAGTCAAAATTGAAGCTTTGGAGAAAGGGACGCCATCTTTTGAAGGATTAGGGTTTGACTCTGAAAAGAAGATTAGGGTTTCGAGAAGGACAACGGCAAATTATAAAAGGAAGCCTTTGGTTCTCATTTCAGTATCTTTTGTCTATAGGAATGTTATGCTGCCGGATTGGCTTTGGGATTGCTTTGAGGAATGTACGCCTCCTAGCTTGGCATTGCTTCTCGCTTGAAAGATAGCGACTAGTGGTGAGATTGTGTAGTTTGAGAGTTTTCATTGGGATTTGTGCATTGTAATCAGCTTGTGGCTTTCTAGTTCAGTTTTAGGCATATTAGAGAAATTCTGGAAATTGCATTTTCATTACAGCTGATTGTCCTTTTTATTCATAAGTCAAAAAAAACAACAAAAATATTATTCTAGGTATTGCTTATTTCCGATTGTCTAGGTAGGGCGCCCCTTTATGCCAAGTTATAGAATTTTTGAGAAAGAATATGATTTTATAAAGTAAAATCGCCCCTTTGCTGGGCCGTACCATCTACTGTGTCTTGGGAATTGTGCATTAATTTAATGTTTGCATTTTAAGTCTGTTTTCTGTTATTAGCTTGAGCGCCTTCATACTAGGGGTATTGTGCATCAGAGTTCATGCCATTTGAGTGAGGAATGAGTGAGTTATGAGCGTTTCACTGAGCCTCAGGGTTGCTGGTTACATGTTTAAAAGTGCAGGTCTGTCATAACAGATTTGAGAAATCTGCATCATCCTTATTGGATTGGTGTTAAGAGATCCTTAAAGGCTATGTGAAAGATTCCTTCTTGTTGCAACATTTTTGAAGAGCATCTAATACTTGATCTTGCAGGCAATAATATCATTTGTAAGCTGGCAGTAGTACTGACCAGTAGTTCATTAATATTGCTTTTCCATGATTTGTAATACTCATTCTTACATTCTGTAATTGCTTTGTAATACCTTACATCTCCGCCCTATGGTAGCTCCTTTCCCACTCCGGGTTAGAAAGCACATTCTGGGTGTCGAGTTACTTTCAACATTCTAGCTTATTTCCCTTCCAAGCATTGTAATTTCTGTTATCTCCGCCATATGGTCTCCTCATTTCCATATTGGATTGAGTAGCACATACTTGGTGTCGAGTGTGCTTTCAGTATATTAGATTGTAGGGATCCTCTGACCACATGCTCGTCGTTCGCCGGCGCATTCTTGTTTAGAGTTCTTGCATAAGCATTTTGATTAAGATCCTCTGACCAATGCTCACACCTTGCCCTCATCGGGATCTTGGTGTACATTCTGGTTAGAGTTGCTTCAGCATCGTTTTGGTTTAGCTGCTAACCTTAACGGGTGCATTGGTTTGTAACTTGTAATTGAAAATTTGAAAAAATTCGGCTCGGAATATTTCATGTTCACCATGAAATGACCGTATTATCATGCTCATTCACATTGGAAAGTATAATGGAAGATGCATATAGTTGCAAAATCTGTTAAGAAATTAAGCTACACATATGAATTAGAATTTAATCACCTACTAGAATCTCATGTGTTCCCTAGTTTTAAAACAATTTTCAGACCATTCATAAGCAAAGACATCAGATATGCCAACCCCCCTCCCTTGGTATGCATATCGGGGTACCCTATAAGGATATGAGTACTATGCTTGCATGTACCCAAAATTAGGGCAGACTTTCTATTGTGTTACATTGGGATTTGGGAATGTGGCCATTTGTGTTGTATTTGGTTGAAAATAATTTTATGGACAGGTTTATGATTTCAGATCTTTGTTGGTTTTGGCCCGAATGTGTACTTTGTAGGCTTCTTCTCGATTGGAATGAATGGTCTTCTCTTGCTTTAAGCCTATAATGTCCTTGGGTAGTGCATTGAAAAGGCTTTATGCTTGGCTAGGGTTTGCTGTGGGGAGAGGTCTATTGGTGGTTTTGTTGGTCTCTCATTAGCCTTCGTATTTAATGATGAACTTTTCATGGCATTAAGGATTGAGGAGGTATGCATGAAGGAGGCTCAACATTGGCAAAGGTTAGTGACAAAACAGAAAATCATCTGTAGCATTTTGGACCTTCCTTATTGAGAAAGTGTTAAAATCCTTAAAGCCAAAAAGGAAAATTGAAGGGATTGTGCTGGAAAGGCTTACAATATGTGCTTATGAAATCCAAATAAATGCAATTACACATTATAAATTTAGTGCGACTTGTACATCTACCACTAGTTATAATATATCACATACTACATGGAATAAAATTTATTGCTATACTACTTTATTAACTATGTAAGTATGGTACCATTTCTATTTTATTAAAATTAATTATATTTAATTAGTATATTTATCTTTAGAAAAATCTACCTAAAATATGTAGATAGGTATCCTTATCGAGGCATTTATTCTACTAGTGTATGACAAAACAATTCAAAGTAGGTATCTTGAGAAGGAATCTCTGGGTCTATAGGTATGCTAGAGCTCGAGTTGTAAGATGTTAACGTCATTTCAATAGTAAAATAATATAAACTATGCCTATCCACTAATATTGTTGTTCTCGAGTTGTAAGATGTTAACAACATCATCTCAAATAGTAAAATAATATAAACTCTACCTATTTACTAATATTGTTGTTCTTTTTTTTGTTATAGATAAATTCATTATATACCAATAAATCATTAAAAAAAACTAGGTATATAAATTGTAAAAGACACCAACAAAAGATGAAAGAGAAATGTAGGAAGAGAAGCTAGACAATTATGCTTCTCTTATGTATGAAATATAAATGACGTAGTCGATTACTTAAGAAATCTGCAAAGATTCCAAGAATATATAAGAGTTTAGAAATTCAAAACAATTTCTATTTCACTAGGCAAAACTCTGTTTTATGTGATAACTATTAAAATCCTAATTGCCAAAGGACTTGTGTACTATAGGTGAAGGCTCAATGAAAGAGCACTTCCTTTCAACAGCATAGTGTATATGCATTTATTTTGATTGTACCAATCCAAAGCCTTTTTGAAAACTCTAGCCTCTATTAAAAAACACACACACACACACACATTACTATTACTCTCATATGTATATAAAAGAGTAATATTGCTTATTAATTTGTAATGTCCCCTTTCTAGTGGAAGCACTTAAACCTGAATCTTGCATTCAAAGTGTTCCTCAAAGAGACATTAGAAGCGTTGGAGATTCATAAATTTCATTGATAATATCCAATAAGATAAAAGATGATATAAATGTTACATTCTTCATTGGATGAAGTAATAGGGCTATCGGAAATATGATCTTTTTATTCAATATCCCCTTGTACTAAAGATGGAATTCTATCATAATGCATGAATAAAGATATTCATATCACAAATCGGAATTACCATTATATGGTATCCTTGTTCATCATTGTGAGATCTTAGGTATGTATACATCAGTTCAATTATGAATAGAGAAGATATCTCATTATAAATTATAACATGATATGCTAATAACATAATCTGAATAATAGTAATTATCATGTGCATACTACATTAACCATGATCTATGTAATTGAAGTGCATACTAGGCTAACACATACCTGATTAGTGGCGGGTCTGTAGACTTGTATGAGTATTATATATACTCTTCTTAATTCTATATTTTCTATCTTCCTTCTTGTTATGCTCAGTTATATATCTATACTCAGAAATGTGTATCTTTCTTTCTTACTTACTGAATATCTCCCTTAGACTATGCATACATTGTAGGAATCAGGTATATCTCCTATCCTCTATATTCCCTCTTCTCCATATATTTTAAGTGCAATTCTCCACTCAGAAATATATATATATATATATAATTACCATACATATCTGTTAAGTCTACATGTCAGTCCTACTAATTGTTAAATCCTTCACTTTCGTTTATTTTTATTGGATTGTCTTTAACTGACTTTAAGGCATATTCTCAATACCAAGTGCTGAGACTAAAAGACACTTTCTGAGTCGGCCTGCTAATGTAGACCAATCTGTCCCTTTATCCTCCCAGCGTTGACTTCTTCCTCCAGACATGGGTGATGATTTCCCCTGTTTCTATTCGATGTCTTCCCCTTAAATATCTGATATGTTGTGAGGAGACGTGCTCCTCCACCTAAGCGCTGTCTTGGACAGACCTACACCGATGCCTTTTGGATGCATCTTTCACTTTTTGGTGATCACATCCTTAATCTTTAGTTATCGCTGGTTTTAGGAATTGTGCCTCTTTCGATAGTCTTGGTCAGAATTACTAAAGTCTTTAATATTTATTTATGTTTTATTATTTTTTGATAGTAACAATATTACAATAGATTTCTTTTATATTGATAATTATGTTTATGATTTTTGTATTGGTTTTCTTCTTTTATCTTTTTAGTAATTACATATTATAATGATTATGATTATAATGATATTCAATATTCATTTTGTATTATCGATTTTATATTTGTAATTTATTTCATTTTTAATTTGTATATTATATTTATAATAATTATAATATTATCAATGATAATTATAATTATATTTTAAATCGTAAGTACTCATGTTAGGATTTTGACATTTATTTGTCTTTAGCCGTTTTATAGCTTAGTGTTACAAATTCGGGGGACATGACATAATTACATTATTACATATTTCCAAATTATATATAGTCACAATAAATTCATATAATATTACATATTATAATACTATGTATTATAATTAATAGCACAAGGGGCAGATAAGCTATATAAAAAAATGGTGGATGAGATTAATGGATGCTTTTTTAAGAGATCAAATAACTTTGAATTAAATAAAATAAATTCTTATTCTTATAATTTATATAAAAGTATTCTTCTATATTTTCTATTAATATGGAAGTTTCTTAATGTCATCCTACTTTTTAATTATATTATTATGATTTGTTTTAATATATTTATTTTGAGATGATTAAATGAAAACCATGAGGGTTGCTCCCTATATACTATAAAAAAAAAAATCATCTTAGAGTTCAAGTTAAAGCCCTATGGACTAACAGGGCCATAAAATACTAGATATATATCATAGACCTAGCTAATTCTAGCTTACACTAACAGACAATAATTCCCTAAACAACAATTTCTATACATTATTAGAGCTAAAGTCTCCAAGTAGAAAACAAAAGCTTGAAGATATAAACCACTGCCTATACATATTAACCATAGACAAAACAACACACCAAACTTAGGCCACCAAAGGAGAGTCCATCAAACTGTTGATTAGAGTTGTCAACCGTTCCAACCCTTTCGTGGGAATCATCCCCAACACCTTCTTTAGAAATCAATGTTTCAAGGCTTCCCTTTTGTGCATAAAACTTGAGCTAGGGCGAGAGCAGATGACAAAAGGGTGCCAATCCACCAAATCCCCCCTTGCATGAAGTTTGTCAAAATCGACCTGAGGAGGGACACCATTAGCATAACAAGCAACTTCAAACACCACCGCCAAGCCACAAAAAGGTGTTTCTCTATGATCTTCTTAGCTAATATCTTTATTGTTTCCTTCAACTCACCTAGATCCAACAACATAACCACAAACATGGATGCAATGTTAGAATTGACCTTATATTTATGCTTGGCGACCAAGAATTTGTTGCTAAGGAACCACTGAATCACCATCAAAATCACACCACTATAGGTCTTGAAAACACTTTGCAAGCGTTTTTCGGACACCAGCCCAAGCAAACCCATTTGTCGTTGGGAGTAGAGCAAGGGTATGGGCGTCCCCATTTCCTTTGGAAGCATATGATTTAGTGCTAGGATCCATTACCAAGAAATAATCGTTGACCAAATTAACATGTATGCTTGAAGTAGGCAGAAGTAGAGGGAATATACATTGTCATTATTTGATTTCACTACATTGTCATTATTTGATTTCACTTGAACTAGTATACTTACCTCAATTGATCCCCATTGCAGTACCACTTCATGATTGTTTTGATCAAATGTACTCACTCGTCCCTGCTATGCCATTATGAGATGACATAGGAGAATGAGACATGTATATCATATCAATTACTAGCTCCTCATCAAGATCCATTGCTTGATTGGCCAAATGATCAACATCCATGTTGGCCTCCTTGTAAACGTGGTTTAGAGTATAGCCTTCCAAATTCTCCAAGAAGGGAAGCAAATTGCACAAAAGGGAGTTGAGCTTCCAGTTGGGGAAATATTTGGATCTTGTAGCATTGATAACAATTGTCGAAGCCCCATCAATAGCTATCTTTTTGATATTCATCTTGGAACATAACTGTAAAACTAAGGAGAGAGCTTGAAACACGACCTCATTATTAGTTCCCGACTTAAGTTTCCTAGAAGCAAAGAACATAATCTTCCCAGACCAATTGGGGATAACACAACCTGCACCCGACACACTTGGATTTCCTTTAGATGCCCCATCAAAATTCAGTTTGAGCCACCTAGTAGGAGGGGGCTCCCACCTTGCCTCCAATCGCTTTTATGGGACTCAACTCTTGTAGCCCCATTAATGGGGGAATAATATAAGTTTTATTACTTGTAGTTATGAAATATATATATATATAGATATATTTCATACCTATAAGTAATATTACTCTTATATATAAAAGAGTAATGTTGTAATTTTATTTACATATATAATATATATAAAAATAATATTACTTACATATCTATACATTATATATCTAATATATATTTACTTAAAAGTCATTTTATTTTATTTACATTATTTTAAAGATACTCTTTCATATGAAAACATAATACTATTTATCTATGAAAATAATAATATTTCAAGTAATATTACTTTAATTAATATATAAAATAATGATTGTACAACTAATATTACTTTATATATATATATATATATATATATATATAATTTATTATTATTTTTTTGTTTTTACTAACTTACCTATTTAATATTTTACATAAGATCTATTTTATTATTAAATAATATGACTAATATTATGTTTATTGATAACTATTTATATTAATATTTTCATGTGTAAATAATTATAAAAAATAAAACTTTATAATTTCAAAAGGCCTCATTTGTGCCACTGTAAAATGTCTTTGTATAACAAAGCATGTAATATAAATATGATTGTATCCAACTGTATCCATATTAAGGGGTCTTAGAAAAGCCATTGGATACTGTACGTGTGTGTGTCTGTATATATATATATATGATTGCTTTATTGTATTTATATTAAGGGTCTTTAAAAAGTCATTCTTGTATTGATACATATAATTAGTTTTACAAGACTTGCTTGGACTTGCCAAGACTTGGTTAGTGACCTTGATCGAGTCCTGAGTACTCGAGACTTGGGTACTCAATGAGTCTTGTAGGCTAGACTTGGTCGTAGTTGGGGAAGAAAAAGTTAAATAAAAAAATAAATATAAAGTGTTAATTCGACATTTTAGCTATGTTAAAAAAAAACTTACAACCTTTCAATGCTTGTTTGGTTTATGACATGCCCATCTAGGATTTACAAAAAAATATGAAAATAGTGTGCACCATGAAGGTTTGTATGATTTTGAAGGTCTTCATTTAGGCTTGGTGGGGGGAGCTCTGCCCCTCAACCCCACCTTGTATCATGATAGGGAACCCTGCAAGGGGCACTGCCCCTTGACCTTGTTGGGGGTGTTGTCCCTAAACCCTTGCAAGGGGTGTTGCCTCTTGACCTCATTGGGGGAGTTTACCCCAAACCCTTGTCAAACTATAAGTCTAACCAAGTAATAGACCAATGATGAACCATGATCACAAAGTCTACAAAATACATATCCCTTGTTGCAAATCTTTGCATCTTCGTAGTCAAAGCCCCAATCAAGGATCATCTTGTTTCATACATTGGAAAACTTGTTTAGTATACAAGGACTGCCATAGACAAAGTTGGCATGCTATAGTCATTATATTGTTGAATATGAGTTAAGTCATAGTTGGCAGGAAATGCCATTTTCAATGCAATAATGTATCGATCATGACAAATATCATAGCTGCATCATCACCAGGACCTATCTTAGATGCTAGTGCATGACTTGCCTTGATGTTGGGATGAGTGATGTAGGGTCCTTTGAGCCATAGACTTATATTTTTAGTTTTGATATTTGTTTTGATGCCATGGATTTCATAATCCATGGCAATATTTATAATTTTAAATTTATATATCTAACAATGTTGTTTTCTCAAGCTAAAACTTAAAATTTGTTTTTATACTCATAATATTGATTTATATTGTGTATATGGTCAAAGTAGCTTCTATTTGATTAGTTTGTTTTGTCTTTAAAGTTTATTTATTAAAGGGTGCATGAAACAAGTTTTAAATCCTTAAAAATCTCTACATCTCATGATTTTTTCAATTTTCCGAGTCTTTGCGAGTTTGGGTATCAAGTTCGAGTTCAAGTGAAAAGTCAGCTTGCTGAGTACGTGGTGAATCCAAGTCTTGTAACTATGCATATGATGATATATTTTATATATATGATTGCTGTATCCAACTGTATCCATAATTAAGGGGTCTTAAAAATACCATTGGATACCATGCATATATATATGATTGCTGTATTGTATTTATATTAAGGGGTCTTTAAAAAAGCCATTCCTGTTTGGATACTGTATCCATGTTCATACAACTCTGTTCATAAGTTCGTAACAATCCCCTGTGATCCCAAGTTTGATAAACATTCCCTTTTCAAAGCTACGAAACTTTTTAAATCTGGTAACTTTACTTTCAGCCAAGATGTAAATCTTGTTCTCCCAAATGTCTTTTTAAATGCAGCTTGATTTTTAAACTGGAGAGAGAGAAAGAGAACTGATGGGGTATGTGTAGAGGCTAGTACAGTCAGATATTTGTGTTAATCTATTAGACTATTTCTATTTTCTATTTTGTGTTTATATTTGTATACTACTGCAATTTTCAGTTGCTCCATACTCATAATATACATGCATCTAAAGTACATATTTTGACTGCGGTGAAACCTCTCAGTGGAATTTAATGCATTATGATCTATGTTATTCACAGGCAGCTGTCCTTAAGGAGGAGTTTAACATTGATTTGCAAGTAATGGGGATTATTGGTTCTACAAAAATGGTTCTCAGTGACCGGTAAGTGATGATTAATATGTTTGTTTCACACAATTCAGGTCACTATTCTCTTATCATCATAGATGCCTCTAGACATAATTCCCTTCGTGGTGTATTTTTTGGTTTCCCAATAACATTAAATGTCTGTAATTAGAGTGATTATCCTTGTCCAAGCTTTCATGTCTCACTGTGTGTATATGGAAGAGCTCCTAGAATAGTTTTCCAGCATGTGTTGTTTGATCCAGATACTATCTGTTTTTAATAGGGGCATGGATTTGCAAACATGGAGAGAGCTTCGGAAAGAAAAAGGCGATGTTGCTAATCTAGACAAATTTATTCAGCATCTACATGGCAACAACTTTATACCAAATATTGTCATTGTAGATTGTACAGCAGATTCAGAGGTCGCTAAGAATTACTACCAATGGTTGCGAAAAGGAATGCACATAGTGACTCCAAACAAGAAAGCAAATTCAGGACCACTGGATCAAGTAAGTATCTTAGGATGCATATTATCTACTTATTTGGACAATTTGGCACTTAGGATATTTTCCTGAAATCTAAAAGGAAGGATGAACAAGTTTCTGAAGTTTTAGTGAGTAGTCCTTCTGGTTCATATTAGTTACATTTATTTGATGCTTGCTTTATTCCCCAATATCAGATAAGGACATAAAACATGTTACAAGGTCATGCTATTTTTTCTATATGTGATAAGTCTTAAAGTATACAAGACTTGGTGTGGAGCATCAATATTTGATGATGCGGGAATACATGGAATTCATTACTGTGCAATCACTGATGTAGAGTTGAAGAACTGAAGATAACTAATAAATCTTGTTTGAATACCATGTCCTCTCTTTCAGTTCATTCAACTCCCAAAATATTGGGAAAAACTTGAGTAGCTCTGCATTTAAGCCAGACAGCTGAAGGTTTATTTCCTCAAAGATATCATTTAAAAATCAAGTGTCCAATTCCATCATGTTTGATGCATACACATACTACAGAATCTTCACTGTGCTTATCTTTGATAAAAACGTATTCCCCAACAAAGGTGTTCACCTTAACAGTTTAGGTTTAGATCTTTAGACTAAGTAAGTAAAGATTTTATTTATTGAGGAGCTATACACTAGCATAGTGATTATTAAAATTGTCCTGCAGATAACTTAATGATTCTAAAAAATAACCTTGGTTGTTATTGTGTGCTCTATGTACTTTGTTAACAAATAATTAATCAAGCCTAATTATCCAAAGTATTTGAATTACTGCTTTAAGACCAACTTTTGCTGCTGGGATTTACATGGATTGATAGGTCCCATTGATCAATCTGCTCTAAAATAAAAGTCATAATCATCCGCATGCATGCTCATGCTCACACACATTGCCACCCTCAAAATAGAAAACATTTGCAAATTGGAAAACTATGATGGTGTGAAATAAACATGATTGTTCAATTGTAGCGAAGAGAAACATTTCTTGTCTTATAGTCTTTAGAGAAGAAACATTTAGAAAGTGCTCTCATCCACATTAAATTTATAGTGTTTGGACTAAAGGAAAGTTCATAACCATGGAGAAAATGTTGTTTACTCGCTAAGGGTTAATTGCAATATTGAGTAAACTAAGTACAAAATAATCATTGAAAGCATAAAACTAGTCTCATAACAATTGCACAAAAATATGTTTCAGATTCTTATTCATATGGCTGCAATATTACAATGCATTACATCTATGCTAGTCCCCGATTACAACACATTTGGCACTATAAATAGTTAGCCGACGTTTGTTGAGAATACCAACCCTCGGCAACTACTTGAGTACAAACTATTAATGAGGACTAATTCCCGACAAAACATGTATTATTTTAGTTTATTTATTCTATTTGCTTTTTAACTAATTATGTTGATTACATCATCCCCCCCTCAGAATAAAGTTGTCTTTCTAGACGAGATACAAAAACTGGGAGACGCTACAAAGAAATTCAGTGGGAGGAGGGTTGAGAGGACGTCCTTGGCGGTTAGGGGGCCGATGAAGTGGCTGATCGAGTGGTTAGTTGCCTCAACCGGTACACCTCCTCGGTTCGCTGTTGCAGGTGGCGAGTGGCCTTCAGCTCCTTCTCTCGTGTAGTCTTCACCAAATGTATTGCCTCCTTCAGGTGCTTGTTGGCCTTTTCTAATTCCTTATCCTTCACTTCCAACTGCCTGGCCATCTCTTCCTCGAGTGCTTTTATTGTCATGTCTTTATCCAGTATTGTTGCCTCTAGAGCGATCACCTTCATTTTCTCCTCTTCCAGAAGGCGAGTTTGCTGCTGAAGGAGAGTGATATAAAATGCAGCCGGACCACCTATAGTGGAAGGGGAGGATGTAACGTGGTACCAACAGTACAGAGGAAGATATGTCAACAACAACTTTAAAGGCATCGGTCTTGCCCCCCTACTTGATAAATGGTTTGATGTAAAGTATATGGGTACGTGTTGTAAGGAAGAATGTTACAAGAGGCCCCCGTACACATGCAAGTGGCACTACGCCTCAGGATTGAGGGTGAGAAAATGCAAAGAAGTTAGAGGGATGAAGAAAAAAGATGAGAGAGAAGAGAGAGTTGATAAAAGTCAGAAAAAACAAAAAGTGGAGAGAGAAGAGAGAGAAGATGAGAAAGGTGAGAAAAAACAAAAAATGAAGAGAGAGGAGAGAGAGTGAAAAAATAATAAAGGAGAGAAGATAAAAAAAAAAAGGGAAAAAATTAAATATTGCAAAAGCTGTGAAGTTGGGGGAATGAGAAAAAATAAAAAAAATAAAAGAAGAGAAAGGATACAAAGAAAATTTTCAAAGATGGCAAAAGTGGAAAAAGTGAAATGAGGAAAAATAGAAAAAATGCACAAGAAAAATTAAATTTTTTCAAACAATCAGGAAATGAAGAAAAAACATGTGGAAGGCGAAGTTTTAAATTAAAGTCGAAGAAGTTAAAAATAAAACCAATTCTAAAGCCACCATAAGGACCAAGAAGAACCTTAATCGTACGACAACATCAGAGGGATAGACAAAGTAGAGAAAGCACGACGCACGACTTACTTCAAAACATTGGCACCGTACGAAAGAAGGAACCTGTACAGAAAGGGGCAGTTAGCACTCGTCAAAAGATTCAAGGCATCGTACGGCATCTTGTTGAGCACTTAAGAAGGACTGTACGAAGGCACTCAGAGCATTCACAGTCCAACATACAAGTTGGGAACTAGAAGACAATTGTACGCAGTGAGAAGCAGAAGGATTTCATACGCATTGGGAGACAAAAGGAAGCCGTATGCACTAGGGGCACAAGACCACTGTACGGTTTAGCACACATCCGTACACTCTTGTATGACAAATTGAAGATTCCTGGAGGACGGGACTTGGAAAGAGTTTCGTACCAGGTATTGACTGGAGCTCCAAGGAATAAAAAACAGTTACATTCAAATCATGCCAAACTCGGAAGAAGACAACTACCGTACCATATATTGACTGGAGGAGTTGGAGGCTGTTGATACCAAGAGAAATCATTTTCAAATCAAAGCACTGCCGTTTTCACAAGTGGAAGAAAATGGATGCCAACACTAGTGGAAAAGGGAAGAGGATAATAGTTAGAGCTAAGGTTGCTAGAGGCAAGGCGGACAAAGGAAAAACGGACAACATGACAGTAGACTCTCTAACCTGGGAGAGCCTTACAGGCACAGAGTGCAAAACATGGTGGCAAGAGACAGTGCCAAACTACCCCATTAAGCGATCACTTGCTCTGGCACAAGTTGACAAGGTAGCCTAGTGTCCTTTCTTTAATGCAAGAGATTTTGAAAATTATTTTAAGGCCATCGTAGCAAATTACAACCAACATACTCACTGAAGCACAATCGAGTATGAGGGTTTTCCAATTACCGTTGCTTTTTACCACACTGATTTTAGGAGAGTTTTTGGCATACCTGCGTTTGGGCAGGTGGTTGCCAAACCAACCACAAAGATGATGCAGCAACAAAGGAGATGATCATCAAAGCGTATTTTGGAACTCAACATAACCACAAAAGAAAAACAATGGAATCTGGAGCTCGAGGGTTGAGGAAACACATGCTGGTGAATTACGACTGGAAGTGTATAATGGATCTCATAAAATGCAAGTTGACAGGAGCCAATCAAGCCTCAGACATAGTGACCTGGATGGTGGATTGTATGTTCGGATTGAGCGTAAGACAGGTATACAATTGGGCGCTCTACTTGTCGGAGAGGATCAGGGAGTTTCTGGAATGCAAGCATAAGGCATTCTACATGACCTAGCACCTGATAGCCTTATTTCTGGACGCAGTGTACAACCAGGTGCCAGAGGGCAAGCTAGGGAAATTACAACCGACAAGTGACTACAACAGTTCTTGGCCAATGGTTTTCAAGTGGACAACTTTGGACGCTAGAGGAAGAGGAGAGGAACCCATAATGGTAAAGAGGAAGTGGAAGCAAGAAAGTAGCGATGACTATGAGCAAATAGCGTTATCTTCATCAACAGCGAGCACCACACTTGTAGGTGTCTACTCAGTAGAAGTCAACCCTCGAGTGATGGCACTAGTCAACTAGTAGGAGTTGGCTGAGGGGAGAGTGGTTGAAGGAGAGGAAGTTGCCGAGGGTGGAGCGGTCAAGGGTGCACTAGCAGATCAACATGAGTTGGTCGAAATTGCCCCAGGAGAACAGTATGAGTTGGTCGAAGGAGAGGGAGTGGCCGAGGCAGGAGTGACTGAGGGTACAACATTGGTCGACATGTTGGAAGAGACGAACACCATATCCGTAGCATTGCCAGGAGGGACACCGCATGTGGATGGGTGGTTGTAGTTATTGGGGTCCCCTATTAGGGTGGAAAACATTTCTCCAATACATTCACTTAGCCAGATGGAGATAGAGACAGGGAGAGAGCAGTAGGAAGCTGGAGCAGTCGAGAGCACTCGGCCGAGCGGAGTAGTAGAGAGCACTCAACCAGCAGTAACCATGCCAGCTAGCGAAGCCAACAGTTATATGGAGAAACTGCACAACAGGTAGTGCATCATCTGTTGGATTAGGAGCCCCACACTATGCCACAACCAACCGTACTAACGTCCGCAGGAATAGGGGAGGAGTCCAATGACACTAATGCAGCCTTGTCGGAGGGAATTGTTGTTGTAATCCCCAAGCCAAACCGAGAGGATCCAGTGGGGACTATTGAGAGATACATTCATAGCTTGGAGCCCATTGCGCTTGTAATAAAGGAGGTATTAGATATTGCTAAAACATTACACCAATATCTGACAAGAGTGTACGGATGTGTGCTAGACCGTATGGTGGTCCAACTGCCTGGCCATCTCTTCCTCGAGTGCTTTTATTTTGTAAAATTCCAAACCAATTTTTTCAATTTTTACAATGAACAATCTAGTACAACAAGAACCCGTTAAGGTTAGCTCTAAAACCAAAAGCGATGCAGAATTCAACTCTAACCAAGGATGCACCAGATGACGGCGAGCATATGGTCAGAGGATCTCAATGCAATGTTGAAAGAGTAACTCTAACCAAGAATGTGCCCAAGGTGGACGAACATATGGTCAGAGGATCCCTACCAACTACTATGTTGAAGTAACTCGACATCAAGAATGTGCCTCCCAACCCCATATGGAATTGGAGCTACCATATGACGGAGATGCTAAGTATTACAATGCAATATTCAAGGTAAGATAGGCGGCAAGCCAACCTCTTCCACTTATCCAGCGGGTATTACAATGAAATAAAGAGAAGTAAGATTGCTGACAGTACTACTGTTCAGCTTACAATAATTAGAGATTTGCTTGCCAAATACATAGAATAAGAAAGTCTAACCATGCTGCAATATAGTATAATGTCTCCTCAATGATCACAAAGACTTTCAACCCAAACCCAACTCAAATGATAGACTTTACGCAAGCTGATATGACAGAACAACAACTTAATATGCATAACCAGCAACCCTAGAATCCACTAAAATGCTCATAATTCACTCAATACTTGCCAGAATATCATGAAACTTGATGCAAACGAATGCTAGGATGATGACAATGAAGACTAGACAAAGAAACAGCTGACAAATTGAAGTATTTTTTTTTCTAAACATTTGCCAGGCAAGACAGAATAGTACGGCCTCCAAAAATGTTCTACCAACAAGATAAAATCAGATTCTTCATTAAAAATCACCAAACTTTGCACAAATGGTCGCCCTACATAGAGAAAGAGATGGCACAATACCCAGAATGATTATTTTTGTATTTTTTGAAATATGAGCAAAAACAACTTTCAGCTACTTGAAGTCAGCAACTCCAAAAATTCACTAACATGCTCAAACTGGACTACAAATGCATAAAAACTTCTACAATGCAATCTCTCACTACAAAAACTCACTCAACTATAAACTAACTCTCCACTAGTTGCTATCTTTCAAGCAAGAAGTCGAGCCAAGGCTAGGAGGCATTCATTCCTCGAAGCAATCCAAATACCATTCCGGCAGCATAACTTTACTGAAGACATAAGATGATAAAATGAAGAGAAGAGGCTTACTTTTATAAACTTGAGAGGAATCTTCTAGAAGCTTCAAGAAGGCACCCTAATTTCAAATTTGAATTTTCCCTTTTTCCCTCCAAGATGGCATCCCTTCCTTCAAGGCAAAATTTGACTATTTTTTTATAATTTAAAATTCATCTTTCCTCTCAAATTGGTGTCCCACTTCACAAGCTTGATTTTTGACTTTTAGGAATATTTAAAATATTTCCTCATGAGAAGATCACCCTCAAAGTCCCCTTCTTAAAACAACTTTAAGTCATATCACTAGGGCAAGGGGTTATTTTATAAAATAAAACATTATTGACTTTTAAATAACTTATTTCTCCAAATTGAACCCCTTAAGCCAAAATCAAAATTACCCAATGAACTGCTAGAATAAGAAAGTTGACTGAGTCGGTGCTGACTAGACCACTACTATAAGTAAAATTTGCTAAAAATAGTAAATTCGTGAAGTTGCTCAGAATGTAGTGTTTGAACCACCAAAGGGAAGCTTTCTGAAAACCCAAAAAGAATCTACAAACCAAAATTTAGAGATTCAAGTGCAATTCACTAAAAATTGTGAAACGACCTCCAAGAAGATGGGAAACCCAATTTCAGCTTCAGCAGCCTCTGAGTTTCGAAATAGGCTAAATTCAAAGAAGTGGGGATAAATTGGGGACATTCCATATTTCCTGCCTTTATCTAGTATTGCTGCCTCTAGAGTGATCACCTTCATTTTCTCCTCTCCAAAAGATGAGTTTGTTGCTGAAGTTCTTTGAGTTTAGGGATTGAGAGGTGAGTATCAAGGGCTGGAAATTTTTCTTGAATTTTGGGATGGTGGGAACGCTATTAAAATATACACAAATTAAAATTTGAAAATTGATTACAAAAAAAGAAGTTGTAGTCTATTATTTATGTAAACCATAGTTGGTAGGCTTTGACTCAGACAGACTAAATTTTGCAACTCAGCTAAAACTTGGTAAAGAACTTGACAACTTAAAATTGCTTATATATATATATATTTATTTATTTATTAGGCGATTTATAATTTTATTTTAAGAGGGTAAATGCTTTTGACTCGAGCTATGAACCGGTGAGGTCACAAATGGGGACACCATCCCCAATATAAATTCTCAACAATTACAAACCAATGGGGTTTGAACCTTGATGGCAAGAATAACAATATAACAACTTAACCATCACACCATGCCACTATTGGTAATTGCTTAAATATCTTTAAAAACACTTTTTTTTTGTTGCAAAATTCAATGGAAAAATGCATTCAATGAGTCCATAAATGAGTACAAAAGTGTTTTTCTGTTAAATTTGATTTATTTGAATACAGATTGAGTACAAAATCACATCATGTTGTGGAATCTTGATACAATAGTTAGCTAGCAACTATTATGAATTTATGATGATTACCTTTGAAAATCATCATCATAATTCATAAATTGCATATTACAACATTTTACATCTTCCTTAATCTAGTGAAAACTTGGGAGAGGTTCTAATTCTTGCACTTCATTGTGGTTCCTCACTTAGCATAGAAGGCTACGTTTGTGGCTTTGGCTCGACCTCCATCATGCTACTAGATGGCAATGACTCCTCTACCTCATCAATGTCACCCAATGATAATTTAGTAGCTCCTACTATAGCCACATTCTTCATTTGCAGTAAACAATGGGGTCTCCTCATCTTGCCTTAGCCAATCACTCTAAGGATCAATGTCATCCAAATCAATGACCTTTGATTTGTCCTCTACCTTTCTTATGTGAAGGCAAAGGTTGTATTATACAAAGACAAGGTCAATAAGCCGTTTTTTAGTTAATTTGTTCTACTTCTTTGTGTGAATGGCCTCAAACAAACTCCGATTGTGCTTACAACAAGAAGCGCTACAAGGTGACACAAAATGCAGAGGGCTAATCTTTGAAGATTTCGAGTATTTGCACCCCAATCTTCCTACCCAAAACCTAGAAAATAAGATATTCAAGAGTTAGTAAGAAAACGAATTTTTATCAATAGTTGTTAATTTGAAATTATAACTTGTAAGATGCATTTAAAGACTCCAAATTTTGTTACCTAGTGACTAAGTGGTTCTTTCTCGAATAGCTAGTGTGAAGAAAAGAGCTTCCCTCAACCGGTCCTGTAATTATGCAATTTTTGAACAATGAGGTCTCTCACCTCAACCTCAGGTGTCATCTTCTCCATGCATGTTGTGAGGACCTTCAAAACCTCTCCATTATGATCAACAAAGCTATTCGAATAGAAAAAAACTAAGGTTGAGGAAGTACCCTACAATATGAATGGGTTGGTGGAGTTGATTGTTCCACCTCTGATCAATGATCTCCCAAATGGGATCAAATTTAAGTTTGCCCTCTTTGTAATAGTTTTAGATGGACTCTTTGGCCCTATCTATGGTCTCATAAATGTGCCCCATTGGGTTTTGATCCACATCTACTAATTTCAAAACTCTAACCAAAGGCTTGGACACCTACAAATACAAACAAATTAAAGTTACAAATTTATAATGAAAAATAAAAAGATTCAATTTGAAATTTAAATAAAAGTTTTGAGGTTACTTTGATGATCTCTATAGCTCTTTGTGCAAAGATATTATCAAAGACTTTTTGTGATTCTCTTTTCTTTAGGTTCCTTTGAATATGACAAGTCTAGCCATGCTTGACTTACAAACTTTTGTTTCAAAAAAGTCAACAAACCAATAATTATTTGCAATGTTAGGAAGATTGTTGCAAACTTTGTGACACTCGATCGCACTAGCTCTTTTCCCTTGGTGTGATCTCATCAAACTAAGAAGCCATGAGTGATTATAAATAAACTTTGTTATAATTCTTGCATCTTATACAACTATTCTCACCCAATCAATTTGCCTATGTCCTTCAAAAGAAGGTCAGGGCAATGTGCTACATAAGGGGTCTAAAGGGGTGACCAATGCCTCTCGTGGAGCAATCTCTCAGTTGCTCATACATTGCTACATTATTAGTTATAATTTGCACCACATTCTCTATGCCCACCTCTAAGAAAACTTCCTCCAACATTAGATTCAAATTTTCTGCATTTTTTACTTTGTTGGAGGCATTAACTGATTTAAAAAAAATTACCTCACCATTTGAAGCTACAAAAAAGTTGATAAGGGTGCAGTTCTTTCCATCTGTCCACCCATCTAAAAGAATAGTGCAATCATACTTTTTCCATTGCTTCTTTTGTTCTTCCACAACTAACTTTGCATCTTCAACTACATCTACGAGCAACTTCCCACTTAAGTCTTTTCAAGAGGGTGCCTCGTAGCCTTTTCTTGCAACTATCAATGCAGTTACCAGATTCTCTTAGTATGGGCTGTTCACCACATTGAATGGAAGGTTGTTGAAATACCAAAAATTGACACATCTTATTTGCTTCTTAGTGCACCTCCTTGCTCCACCTTATACCTTCCAATGACAATTGTGCTCTAGGTATGTTTTTGGGTTTAAAAAAGCTATGTGGTGTTTGTGTAGGCACTCCACTCGAAGTAGATGAGGTGGATGTTGATGTGCTTTGTATGTGTGGACCATGAATGGAGCCCATTATGCCTTTGAATGTCGTATTGTCATTCATCTCTACTTGCAATTGAGGACCATGAGCACTAGCTATGGATGTTGCTATGGTTGCTCTTGTCTTTTCCTTTTGTAGTTTTTTTCTCTTCCATCAATGCAAGGTTTGCATCCATCTCTTGTTTTATCTTGTATGTGGTCTTGTCACAGGGCTTGGCATCACGACGAGTAATGCCTAGAAGATGGTATTCAAGGCAATTGATGCCTCCATTATAGGTTCTCCCATCTTATGCAAATGACTATCCTAGGTGTTGGTCTGTGTATGACATAATTTCAAGTGGAGTTTATGGCTTGATGAGTTCTAGTAATTGGTATCGATTGGGCTGAGCTTGAGCATGAGTCCGAGTCTGATGCGGAGTGGAAGCTTGAGGTAGAGGCCAATGGTGTTGCAAGGTGTGCGCCCTTGGTCTCCTTGTGCTGTGTAGCACAACGTTCGAGTTTGTGACATGTCTTAGTTGCCTCCTGTGGATTCATTAACTGTGGCGGTTGTATTGGGCATTAATTGGTTGATCTTTTGGTGCAATGATAACCGTCTTTGCAACAATTGGTATTAGAGCCTGGGTCACGTGTTCGAACCCCTCATTTATGCTTGGGGGGGGGGGATTGTTGCAAGATGTACGCCCTTGGTCTCCTTGTGTTGTGCAGCGCAACACTTAGGTTCGTGACATGGCTTAACCGCCTCCCATGGATTCTTTAACTCTGGCGGTTGTATCAGGCATTAACAGGTCGATCTTTTGCAACGACAACCGTCTTTGCAACATTGTATCTAACCTACAAGTGCAAAATACAACTTATTTAATTTTTAAATACAAAAAAAACATAAATTACTATAAATCAACATAAATGAAGTATAACCTTGTGATTTTATTTCCAAAAAAATGTATAAATCAACAAAATAACTCGTTTATAGAAAAAAAAAATAGTGATTTCATTAAAAAAAAGTATAAATGAACAAAAAAATGCTCATAAATCCAAATTTTTTGGAGGTAAAATTGTAAATACCATAAATATTATGAAATTATGAATTGTTTACAATCTACATGCTAGATTTTAGCTGCTAAAATAAATTTAAATGCTTGGTAAAAATACATTGAAAATTTTCAAATCTGCCCTTCAAACTTGCCCCCAAATCCTTGCAATTAGCTCAAATGTATGCAAGGATGCTATGTGAGGAAGTGAGGGGGGTTTGTTGGCTTTTATAAGTAAAAAAAATGCAGATTTTGAGCTTTTTTGCACGTCTTAGGTGTGTCTTTTGTCCATGTTGTGTCTCGCGAATCAATGTATGGACTTGCCGAGTTTTTTCAAAAAATTGCCAAAAACTCAGCAAGTTATTGGGTAAGTTTCTTTCTAGGCCAAAAATTTGGTGAGTACTCGCCAAGTTTGCCACCTATGATGCAAACAATACAAGTAAAAGAAACTGAAATTTTTATGAAGTTTGACAATTTGACAATCAGTTGATCCAAATATTGATATTAGCCATCAAATATAAGATACAAAATACACTTACTAACCTAACTCATTGTTTAATGCAAATATGGTGGCATACTCCTCATTGCTAGAATTGCTAGACTCTTTTAGCTCTTGCAACTAGGCGCCAACCAACCTTGTATGTGCAACTTGAGTCTCATCAATTTGTATTGGCTCTTCAAGCTCTACATATCACCATGTTGTTGGATGCTTCTTGTACACAATCATATTGTGATCTATAAGACATTAGGAATTGCGTACAACCCCAAGCTTCTTTATGCTCCTAGAGGTAATCCTGGTCCTCTTGATAGAGTGGAGGAAGTTGTATGTAGACCAGTTCCCCTTAGTTAGAAAGGAATAATAAAACTTTGATAAGAGCTTATTGGCCAATGTAAAAATCAATGATGGAGGCTCATAATTTCCACTAACCTACTAGGTTCTCCTATGCTAAAATCTCTGCATATATTTTTGCCAAATTCATGTAACTCTTGAGTTTGGAAACTTGTTCCATTCATCTCAGATTAAGGCAACTTCTTTTGTATTGCACATCTTAATGGCCTTCATGAAGTCTCTCTTTGCCTCCATGCCATCTATGGGGTAAATTTGTTAGTGTTTTAATTTGTACCTTTCAATGCAACACAAAACAAAATAGATGTGTAGTAGAATTGCCTTTAGAATTAAAATGAGAAGTTGTTTGTAAAATAAAAATGAACATACTATGAACAATATATACTTGAAATTTACAATCTTTACAATGTTTATTTGGGGATTTCATGTTTAGACTAAATAAATTTTAAATGTGTATCTTTTTGTGTTTGCCTAATGCAAAAGGTTGAGATGCTCTTTCAACACAAGGCAAAGGGTTTTGTTTTTTTGACTAAAATAAATCTTTGGACTAGACAGTTGCACTACTCAATGAAAAATAGAGACTAAACAATGCAAGTAAACATAAGTATTAAATAGGATGAAACATATACACAAGATGATACAAGTTAAATATGATAGTTGCATTCAAAGCAACAACTATCAACCTAACACTTGTTGCAATACAAAGCTTTCAGTGAATATTAAGTTTTACCTTATAAAAGCACAATGATACAAAGCGAAAGCACTTCAACAATGATTTAGAAATGATATAGGCATGCTAAATTCTATTGGACGATGGATTTTGGATTTAACAATTACACTAAATACTTAGTAAATAACAACTTCAACAATATGTAGGTGTGAGAATTACTATTAGCCATCTAAGTGCAAATGACACTTATTTATACTATTGATGTATTGCCCCCTTTTCTATGGCCTTTCAAGTATCTATGGGAATCCCAACATTCTTGGAGAATGCTAACTTTCTGAACACTTTGGGATGTGGTTAGTAGTATATTTTACTTTGTTGTCGGCCGTAAGTCGGCCTTGGTTGTAGTCGGCCAATTTCTAATAAAACAATAGTTAGTGAGAATAATACATGTCATGTACTTTCGGGTAATCAAGTCCCGATTAATGTTAATGTTGTTATGAAACGTCGTGTCGGTTGGTTATCTAACCACCGCCGAACGTTATATGTAGTCTGTTGGGATAGTCGGGAGATAGTTATGTGCCGATGGTTATATTGTTAAGCACTGTGATACTCTTGGATTGTACATGATATTTCTGATAATGAATAAAGTTTCTGGTATTCAAACATGATATCTTTCTGGTTACTGTTTTATTCCATGTTCTGCACATGACTAGTTTGCCAGTAGTACGTAAGATTTGAATTACATTCCGTAGGCAAACATTTGGCGCCATTGCCGAGACGGATTAGGGCATCACCTGCCATGGCAGCGTAATGGGTCAACCAGCGGAAGAACTTGTAAATGCCTAATGAGAGCGGAGGCGCTCTTTGTGAGAATCGGTAAATTTGGTAGGAAATATCGTTACATGACCACGTGCATAGGGAATCCCGACCGGAGATCCACTGAGGAGATCCTAAGGATCGGTTGGAAGATAAATGGCAGAGTGAACCACCTCCTGAATCGTATGCCCAGATTACTGGCCCGCCATTTCATTATCCTGTAGGATTTGCGAGAAGAAGAGGATCGTGAGCGCCGAAGGCAGCAAATCGTACAACGTTGTGAAGACAGAACCAAACGTGAGGAGGAAGAACGAGATACTAGCCGGAGCCGTACTTCCGGCAACCAGCAATGATTGCTTGAACAACTAATAAATGCCCGTACGGCCGAACAAAGACAAGCATCGAGTACCTAACGGGCACGGGACTTCGGAAGAGCAAGTTCGGCGATCACTCAGGCTGCAAGAACAAGAAAACCGGCGAAGACGACTAAAGCAAGTCGGTAAGGAATTGGATGAGGACTTAATTGAAATAAATCAGAGCATTAAAAGAACATATGAAAATCTGACAAGAATAGACACATCCATTGAACGAGCGCACCACAGTTTGACAGAAGGAAGGGACGAAGACCCCTTCAGCACTCCACACGTAGGAAGATATAACCCCTATGAAAATGAAGATGATTTGAATAGAAGCATCAGACGATTTCGAGAGTTGTCCCTTTCGGACGACGACGAACAGCTAAGGAGTGGAAGACCAGAGCTTAAGACCCCAAGGCAAAGAGAGCATCGGAGGGAACCCGAGGAGATCCACGGTGTTGAGGACGCTGACAGAGGACGTGGGAGGGACTCGTACATGGCCAAGGGTGCAAGTGGCGCACAAGGACGTAGCGAGGAAACCACTAGTCTAATCGGGTCCAACACACAAGGAGGTCAACCGGGAAAGATGGCTCATCCGGAACGGCAAAAGTTGCCGAAATTCATGGGGAATGGCTCTAAGGATCCCGTACGGCATTGCAAGACAT